>CAWUFW010023270.1:0-78753 GCA_963921515.1 Calotriton arnoldi
CACTCTGGCTCCACATACCAACATGTGTGTGTGCATCGCCATCCGTGCACAGGCAATTCCCCCACAATGCAGCCCACACACATATCAATCACAGAACATCAGCAATGAAGGCAATGTGGTACAAAACTCCCCTCATACGGGTTCTGTGTCCGGTGTGTGTGGCGGGGTGATGGCTGCATGGCTGTGTTCCCCTGACACATCAGACTGCATAGGTGATGGGGCTGCATCAGATGTCGTCCAGCACCTATGCAAAAACAATGTCTGGCTCACAGAGGCGGAGCTTGCCAAAGGGATACACCCCCGCACATAACACACCTTCTTAATTTCTAATTTACCTTCATAGTTGGTATGCAGATTTCAAATGTCACAAACGCATGCAATTCTTTTCTTGTCACACAGTACATGTAATGCACCGCTTTAATCAAGAATGGAACCAGTAATCGCACAATTTCCCTGTTGCTCCACACATAAATCCATGTAAAGAACAAATCAGAATAGTTCCTTATTTGTTTTAGATTGCAAAACCTCTCTTTATTGCTTATTTTTGAACTTTCCATAAAAACTGTTTTTTTAAGGACACATACAGGTGAAAAGTTCAACATATTGTATCAACACTTTCTAGAACATTGTACGACATGTGCAGGTTAAAAGTTCATCATTTTTTTAAACCTACCGATATATTTTTTTACAACATTTTCTCCAACATTTAACGGCACGTGCAGGTCAAAAGTTCACCATTCTTTCAAGTTTGAACTGCACCTTCCAAATACAATTAGCAGCTGTGGTTGAGCTGAGCAAATTTCATCCTATAATATGTACTCACGTATAAACTGCTTTTTTATTAACCAATCACAAAGATGCTTTTCATCAAAACTAACATACACCCTACTTTTTAGGGCACAATACATTTCATCTCCCAATCGGTTAACATTTTGTACGTGAAAAAAAAGTAGTTCCCCATGTTTAAACATATTTCTCATTCTACGAACGGACTGCATGAGCTACAGACATTTATCCATATTTTCTAGCCATACCTTCAAAATGCTAGTGTGGATTGTAGGACATAGCTATGTTTTCTGGTGCAAGAGGTATGCAGAACAGAGACGTATTGACTTAGACCTAGGTTTCAAAATGTGCACATTAAATGGTTTGCACAGAGAGGATTGAAGTGGCACCAGTTGCTCCCTTTGGTTAAAACCTGTTTGCATCTCCAACACCCTGATCTCATGATTGTGCACTGTGGTGGTAACGACCTAGGCACATTGACTGGGGTAGGTTTGGAAATGCTTATAAAGGACACCTTTGGACAATTGATGTTACTTTAGCCTCAAACTGTCTTTGAATATTCCGATATATGCCAAAGACAGAAGTGGAAATGGTCAAACCAATTTTGTCATAAGATTGAAAAATCTAGGAAGAATGTCAACAAAGCTGTGTCTGCATACCTCAGAGACCATGGAATGGGGTCGATCTACAACAACAACATACGTTTTGATATGGCTGATATCTACAGAAGTGATGGCGTACACTTCACAGATGAGGGAAACCGAGTTTTCCTGATTAACCTGAAGCTGTGCATCCGCACTTATATGTAGCTCCAACTAATAAACACAAGGGCTCTTTTTAGAGCCGCCTTATATTCCCAATTTCGGCTCGCAGAGTGTCCGCTGCGATTCGGCTAGCAGAGGGACACCTGCGGGCCGTCGGGCAGGCTCGCAGAGGAAGAGCTGCGGCCCGTGGGCTCAGCTCGCAGAGGGAGACCTACGAGCCGTTGGCTCGCAAAAGCACAGCACCGTACTGGCTCGCAGAGGGAGAGCTGTGCTCTGACTCGCAGAGGGAGACCAACGGGCCAACAGGCCTCCTAGCAGAGGCACAGCTATCAGTTAACGGGCTGGCTCGCAGACATACAGCTGCGAGCCCTCCGAGCTGCAACGCGACGGGCTAACTCGCAGAGGGAGAGTAACGGGCCGACGGGCCTGCTATCAAAGACACAGCTACGAGCTAACTAGGTGGCTCACAGAGGTAGAGCTGTGGGCCCGATGGCTCGCAGACACAGAGCTGCGAGCCGACGGACTGGCTTCTAAAGGCATAGCCGCGAGCTTTTGATGTGGGGAGAGGGAGCGTAAAAGGAGTATCTCGCACAGACAGACCTGTGGGATATTTTCAGTATTGCCTCGCAGAGGTAGAATTACAGATCCAATGCCTTTTAGAGGGAGAGATGCGAGCTGACGGACTGAGTCACAAAACGGCTGACAGCTCGCAGTCGCAGAGCTGCGAGGCGACGGACTGGCTTCTAAAGGCATAGCCGCGAGCTGGTGATGTGGGGAGAAGGACCGTGAAAGGGGTATCTCGCACACACAGAGCTGCGGTATATTTGTAGTGTTGCCTCACAGAGGTAGAACTACGGACCTGATGCCTTGTAGAGGGAGAGTTGTGAGCTGACGGACTGAATCACAAAATGGATGCCAACACTTCCTAGTTTCAACAGTTCGCAGCCAATCAGCCGCAAGCTCGTGCTCATAACGCCTCAGCCAATCAGATGTCAGAATTCTTAAATATCGATATCTGGAAAATGTGATATTTCTCTCAAACTACTGAACGGATTTACCCCATTGAAACAAAAGCGTGCTTTCTGGACCAAGACCTTTCTCTCTGCCAAATTTGGTGTAATTCCGTTCAGCAGTTTAACCTGTAGCCTTGTCTAAAGTTTCCTATGGCAATTGCATGGAGAAAACACGTTTTGGGACCCCCCTTTTTTCTTAGCCCCCCCCTTGACAAATCCCCCCCAAACTTTTAGGATAGGAGCTAACCTGAAAAGAGGAACTTTTTGGAAAATTTCGTGAAGATTCGTCAAACGACGCCAAAGTTATAAGCACATCAAAAAATGCTTTTCCTATGGAAACGTGGTCCTAACTATAACTATCTACTGGCGACCGCCAGTAGATAATATATATATATATATTCACTGAAAAAACCATAGGTTTTAGGGAAAGTTATAGTTAGTTGGACATTGCACTCGTACAAAACCCGTGAAATTCCCCAGTTATAGTTAGTTCAGCTAACTATAACTCGCTCCCCCGCAATGCACTGCTGATGACGTCACATATTACATCACTCATGACATGGTCAGTGACATCACTGATGACATCACTGATGACATCTCAAATGACATCACTGATGACATCATCCAGTGACTGTGTGTTTCTGTAAAGTTTAAATATGTTTAATATATATAGGGAAAGGCGTATTGAAGAATGAATGGGTGTATAAGCGTCTGAATGGATGATTTAGTAGGTGCGTGACTGAGTCTATAAGTGAGTGATTAAACGTATCTTACTGGATGCATGGGTGAGTGACTAAACTGTGTGAATGTCTGTATCCGTCTGTCTGTTGTTGTGTAAGCAGCTGCATGGGTTTCTGACTAGCTAAATGAGTGTCTATATAGGTTATGGATTGGTTCTCTGAGTATCTGTATGGGTGCCTCAGTGTTTGTGTGGGTGGGGTGTGTGAGACTCTGTGCATAGATGTGTGAGTGGGTGATTCACTGGGTGCATGGTTTCAAGAGTGCGTCTGTGATGGACTGTATGGGTGGGTGAGTATGTGTGTGGGTGTGTTAGTGATTGAATGTATATCTCAGTGGTACATGTGTGAGTAACTACATATGTGAAAGGCAGTATATATGTGTGTTGGAGTATATAAATGGCTATAAGTGAGAGTGTGTGATTGTGAGAGTGGCTATATGGATGAGTGTGTGCTTGCATCAGCGATTGCATAGGAGCGTAAGAATGTGCTAGTATTTTTATGAGTAAGTGAGCTGGTGTGTATAACTGTATAGGTGAGTAAATTGGAGTGTGATTAATTATTTGCATGACTGACTAGGTGTGTGAGTACCTCTATGGATGAGTTGCGTTGTGTGAGTGTTTATATAGGTGTATGAGTGCATATGATAGTCCTGTATTGAGTGACTGTAAGTATGAGTGACTGTACGGGTGAGTGAGTAGATGTGTGTGTGTAGACCTAAGAATCAGTGAGTGGGTATGTACTTATTGGTATTGGAGTGTGTATGGTTTTGAGAATGGCAGTCTGTAATTTAGAGTGGGTGTATCAAAAGTTATATTAGGGTGTGAGAAGATGCATTAAATTCTCACATGGATGATGTCATCAGTGATGTCATTTGAGATGTCATCAGTGATGTCTTCAGTGATGTCACTGACCATGTCATGAGTGATGTAATATGTGACGTCATCAGCAGTGCATTGCGGGGGCGCGAGTTATAGTTAGCTGAACTAACTATAATGGGGGAATTTCACGGGTTTTGTACGAGTGCAATGTCCAACTAACTATAACTTTCCCTAAAACCTATGTTTTTTTCAGTGAATTTCAAAGGTTTTTTAAATGCTAAACCCTAACTATAACAGGCCTGAAACCTATGGTTTTTTCAGTGAATTTCAAAGGTTTTTAAAATGCTAATTCCTAACTATAACAAGCCTGAAACCTATGGTTTTTTCAGTGAATTTCAAAGGTTTTTTAAATGCTAATTCCTAACTATAACATGTCTGAAACCTATGGTTTTTTTCAGTGAATTTCAAAGGTTTTGTAAATGAAAATTTTTAAATGTATTAATTGTTATATTTATTTTTTTGGTACTGATTTACTACATTTTTTTAAACTATTTATTTTTAGATATTTTATTTTTAAAATTACATTGTAATTACATTATACATTACATTACAAAATATACTTTCTCAGAATGAATTACTTTAGTTTAAATACTTTGCAAATAGGCAATAGACTTTTAAGTACAGTAGTTACAGTTTTTGCAATGGGCAACACAATTTCAAACACAATGCAACATTGAGCTCAATGTGAATTTCTAGCTAAATGCAATTAGTTACTTTATGGATTACTTTTCTAACCACAGGACTGGATCCTAGATTCAGTCCTGGGACATCTCCTGTAAACAGTTGAGTAAAAGTGTTTTGGTTACAGTAGTGATTTTTAAGGAATATTATTGTATTTTAAAAGTTGACACTTAGAAACTTTTTCACATAGAATCACCAATGTTATCCTGTGGGAGGAAATTCACTTAGCAGGTAAGTAGTGTTATCGTTACTTTTTCTTACTCAGTGGTGGATCCTGGATCCAGCACTGGCGCATCTCCTGTAAACAGTTGAAAGAATGCGTTTAAGTCATACAGGCGATTTTTAAGGAATATTTGTAGTTTGTGAAAATCAACACTTTGAAACTTTTCTGCTGAAAACCAGACAATGGATTCCTATGGAAGGAAATATAAGTTACTGGTAAGTACGGTTAAAATTACTTTTCAGGATCAGTACTGGGCTGAAAGATGCAGCACTGAGGTCTCTCCTGATAACAGGTGAGTAAATCGGAATTCGTATTTTGGCTGATTTTAGAGGAATATTTGTATGTTTCAAAAATCGACACTTAGAAACTTTTTCAGCAAAAAGCAGGCAATGATATCCTATGGAAGAAAATTCAAGTTACTGGTAAGTACGGTTAAAATTACTTTTCAGGATCAGTACTGGGCTGAAAGATGCAGCACTGAGGTCTCTCCTGATAACAGGTGAGTAAATCGGAATTCGTATTTCGGCTGATTTTAGAGGAATATTATAAAGTTCCAAAACTCCACACTTAGAAGAATTTCCAAGTGAAACCAGTCAATGTTAGCCTATGGAAGGAAATTCAAGTTATTGGTAAGTACGGTTAAAATTACTTTTCAGGATCAGTACTGGGCTGAAAGATGCAGCACTGAGGTCGCTCCTGATAACAGGTGAGTAAATAGGAATTCGTAGTTCGGCTGATTTTAGAGGAATATTTGCACAATGGTGAAGGGAGGGGGTGGGGCCTGAGGTGACATCTGTGCAAACGCGCCCCGTGGCGCGTTTTAAGTTGGGGGATTAAGTCCCCTTGAATCATAAGGGTCCCTGGGGTCCAACTAGCCCAATATGTACCTCCAGTATGCGCCAGGGAGCTGCGTTGCAGAGAGGTGTTCAGAGGCCACGCCCCTTTTTGCACCTCTCTGCAATGCAGCTCTGTGGCGCTTTCTGGACGTACCTGTTGGGCTAGTTGGCCCCAGGGACCCTCAGGATTGAAGGGGATTTAATTCCCCATCTTAAAACGCGCCACGGGGCCTGTTTGCACACATGTCACCTGAAGCCCCGCCCCTCCCTTCACCACTGTGCAAACGCGCCCGTGGCGCGTTTTAAGTTGGGGGATTAAGTCCCCTTGAATCCTGAGGGTCCCTGGAGTCCAACTAGCCCACCATGTACTTCTAAAAGCGCCACAGAGCTGCGTTGCAGAGAGGTGTAAAAGGGGAGTGGCCTCTGTACACCTCTCTGCAACGCAGCCCCTGGCGCATACTGGAGGTTCCTGGTGGGCTAGTTGGCCCCCAGGGACCCCCAGTATTCAAGGGGAATTACTTCCCCTTCTTAAAACGCGCCAGGGGGCGCGTTTGCAGAGTACTGCAGGGAGGGCGGGGCCTCCGGCACGATGCCGGTCGTTTTTCTAATTTTTTTTTAATGGGAGGGGGCTGCGTGGCCCCCTTCCTTTGGCCACTTTTGGCCCCGGGGACCCCATCCCCCGGGGCATGCCCTCGATTTTTATTTTTTTAATTTGGAGGGGGGCTGCGAGGCCCCCCTCCTCAGGCCATTTAAGGCCCCGGGGACCCCATCCCCCGGGGCCGGCCTTGCCCTTTTTTAAAAAAAAAAAATTTAATTTGGGGAGGGGGGCTGTGTGGCCCCCCTCCCTGGCCACTTATGGCCCCGGGGACCCCATCCCCTGGGGCCTGGCCTCTGGTTGGGGACTGTGGGGGTCCCCAATCCCCCACAGTCCCGCCGGCTCCCCGTGTCCTACGGGAGCCGGCATTGCTTTCCACATGGGGAGCAGCTAACATGCTGCTCCCCATGTGGAAAGCTATTGATTTGCATTTTGAAAGAGAGAGCAGGTTTCCTGCTCTCTCTTTCAAAATGCAAACCAGTTTGCTATGACAGGACGGGAGCCGCGAGGCTCCCGTCCTGTCATAGCAAACTACAGTGTCCCGGGGGTAGGCACCCCGGGACACTGCAGGAGCCGGCCCTGGGGGTGGCGGTCCCCAGGGCCATCAAGGGCTCCAGGAGGGGGGCCGCGCGGCCCCCCCTCCCAACCATTTCACAGCCCCGGGGAGGTGGTGGTCCCCGGGGCTTTGGGGGTCCGTAACGGACCCCCATATTCAAATCTTTAGTGCCCCGGGGAGGTGGCGGTCCCCGCGGCGTGTAGGGGGGCTGGAGCCCCCCCACACAGGTAAAAATAATTTTTAAAAAAAGAAGCCCCGGGGGGTGGCGGTCCCCGGGGCTGCGGGAGGGCCAAGAGCCCTCCCGCACTATTATTTTTTGAAAGCCCCGGGGGGTGGCAGTCCCCGGGGCTTGGGGGCCTTAGAGGCCCCCCACATTAAATTTAAACCCCCCCCCCACCATGCCCCGGGACTTGGCCCACCCGGGGGCAAATTAACATAGAAGCGCGGGAGACGCGCTTCGATTTTTTTTTTACCAGCAGGATCCGCGCACCCTGAGCGCATCCTGCCGATTTAAAAAAAAAATAAAAAAATGCTTTTTTTCTGCCCAGGGGGTCCTTGTGGGACCCCCTGAGCAGGCCTAGGGGGTCAGGGTGTTTCTACCCTGCCCCCTTTGTGCGTTTGGCGACGTGTTTCTTGTGCTTTTTTTTTTTTTTTTTCTCGGTGGGATTCGCATTCCGCCAATTTAAAAAAAAAAAAAAATGCTTTTTTCTGCCCAGGGGGTCCTTGTGGGACCCCCTGAGCAGACCTAGGGGGTCAGGGTGTTTCTACCCTGCCCCCTTTTTGCGCTTTGCGCACTTGTTTCTGTCCCTCGGTTCTACCGAGGGACAAAATGGCTGCCAACACTTCCTGATTTGGAGTGTTGACAGCCACTTGACAGCCAATTAGCATACAGCTCGTGATCGGGAGGGTACGCGGACCCTACTCGGCCATAGATATATATGTGACTTTACTTTTGATTTTCTCAGGAACTACTGAACGGATTTACACCATTTAAGCAAAAGGCACAACACTGAACCAAGGGCTACCTCTTTGTCAAATTTGGTGTAATTCCGTTCAGCAGTTCGGGCTGTAGCTGCGACTAAAGGTTCCTATGGAGAAATGAATGGGGAAAACGCGTTTTGGGACCCCCTTTTTCTCGGCCCCGCTTGACGTATCACCCGAGACTTTCAGGATAGGAGCGGACCGGAGCGCCCCAACAAGTTGGAAACTTTTGCGAAGATTCGTCAACCGGCGCCAACGTTATTTCAAATAGAATGTCGCGGATTTCCTATGGATAATAGGTCCTAACTATAACTATCTACTGGCGACCGCCAGTAGATAATATATATATATATATATATATATATATACATATATATATATATATATATTCCTCTCCTCGCCACAATCCTCCGGAAAACGAGTGCAGACCTCATTCAGTGCAAATATTTCATTTTATTGTTACCAGTCCTCTGCCATTACGCGTTTCGGCCGTACAAGCGGCCTTGATCACATGACAACGCTCAACAGCTTTACCCCACATTTAAAGTGCCCGTGCTTAATTAAAATCATGGAAATAGAAAACATGTTAAAAAATATATACTTTACATACAATAATACCTCATGTTCCATTACATATCTTATTTTGTTATTCATTTAGTTGTTATTCATAATTTATATTCAACCTCCTATATGATTGCCCACATTGTAGTGAAACAATATTACCAAATAATTTTTTATATATATATGTTGGTTCAGGCTAAATATCTACTTAAATGTCTCCTGACATGTTTACAATTTCCATTAAAATGATATCATATATAGGAATAAAGACATCATCCACATAAAAAAATGCATATCTTAATACAAAAGTGAAAACAAACCTATCACCTACCGCTATGTGCTATAAAATGTATTTATAAAGGACACATTTCTTTAAAGAAACACCTATTTCCTATTTTGTGTCCTTAAGTTTAAATACTTTGCCAGTTCACGAATTACTCTGCACCATACATTGTCTGATATTCATGTCTTTTTTAATACATATATTTATTCTTGTTATTATATATATAAATATACCACAGATGAATCTGTTAATTCAATGTTATTCTATTGTGCCAATGAGTTAGTTGTGCAATACTTTCTTTTCTTAATTATATTTGCTTAAATGCATTTGTGCACATCTCTAAATCATTTACTACCATTATTGACATGCTTTGAATGGACAGATAAAGTGACTCAGTGATATACTACTTAGAGTTAAAATCAATGGTGCTATAAATATTAAATATCTAAAGGAGTAAACAAATAAATTCATTATATACAAGTACAAATTATCATATATATATAATTTTTACCTAGGTAGTTATAGTTAGGTCCTAGTTTCCATAGGAGAAGCGTTCTTTACCAATAACTATGGGGCTGCTTGATGAGTCCTCACGAAAATTTCAAAACGAATACGCCACTCACTTCAGCTACTGTCTTGAAAATTTCGGGGTGATCTGTCAAGCGGGGGCAGAGAAAAAGGGGGGCCCAAACCTCTATGTTAATTTCCATAGGAAACTTTAGGCACAGCGACAGCCTGAACTGCTGAACGGAATTACACCAAATTTGGCAAAAGGGTAGCTCTTGGCCCAGAAAGCGACCTTTTTGTTAAATGGTGTAAATCCGTTCAGTAGTTGCTGAGCAATTTAAAGAAATTCCCAGTTGTATATGGGGACATGGTGGATCCGCGACCCCTTCCGAGCTCGTGCCTGAGATCTGATTGGCTGCCAACACTTCAAACCAGGAAGTGTTGGCAGCCATCTTGTGACTCAGTTGAACTGATCTTGTGACTCAGTTGAACTGAGTCACAAGAAAAAAGATTTTTACAAAAGAAAAGGGACCAGGGTAGAAACACCCTGACCCCCTAAGCCTCTTGGAGGGGTCCCGCAGGGACCACCCAGGGCCAAAAAGCATTTTTTTAAAAAGGAAAAAAAATGAAGCACGGACTCCTGTGCTTCATTTAGTTTAGGCCCCCAGGTGGGCCAGGTCCCGGGGGCATTATGAAAATATAGGAGGGAGTGCAGAGGGCCCCCCTCCTTGGGCTGTTCAAAGCCCGGTAACCTCCACCTCCCCGAGACAGATGCCAAATATTGCAGGGGCCGTGTTGTCCCCTGCAGCCTCGGGGACCGCCACCCTCCAGAGGCATTTTTTATATATATGCGGGGGTTGCCCTAGTGGCAACCCCGTGCCCTGGGACAGCCACCTCCCCAGGGCCAAAACATTCCTTTATAATAATGTGGGGGGGCACGTGCCCCCGCAGCCCCGGGGACTGCCACCTCCCCGGGGCTAAATTAAATATCGATGCATGGGGGGCTCAGGACCCCCCATGCAGCCACAGGGACTGCCACCTCCCCGGGCTAATTATGACAAATGCAGGGGGCAACGTAGCCCCCCACAGCCCCGGGGACCGCCACCTCCCTGTGGCAAGTCTTTAACATTACATACAGGGGCAGAATGGCCCCTGCATCCCCGGGGACCACCACCTCCCCAGGGCTTAGTTAAGAAAGAAGGGGGGCCATGCAGCCCCCCTCCAGGAGCCTTAGATGGCACTGGGGACCGCCACCCCCAGGGCCGGCTCCAGCAATGTCCCGGGCGCCCACCCCCAGGACACTGCAGTTTGCTATGGCATGGCAGGAGCACTTATCCTGCCATGCCATAGAAAACAGTGTGCTCCGCTTTGAGCAAGCGAGAGCACTATGCTCTCGCTTGCTCAAAGCAGAGCACAATTTGCATTTACACACAGGCAGCTGCATGTCAGCAATGCCGGCTCCCGCTGGAGGCGGGGAGCTGGCAGGGACTGCGGGGGCCTTCAGGCTCCCCCGCGGTCCCCTACAAAGTGGTCAGGCCCCGGGGGATGGGGTCCCCGGGGCTGATATCAGCCCAGGGAGGGGGGCCGTGTGAGCCACCCTCCCCTTTAAAGAAATATATATATAATGGGCTGGCTCCAGTGGATGGAGTCCCCGTGGCCGAAATTGGCCTCAGGAGTAGGGGCGTGCAGCCCAATTCCCTTTTAATTCTTTTTTTTATTTAATTAAGTAAAAAAAGGGGCAAGGGAAAAGAGGCCATGTGGCCCCCCCTTCCTTTATTTAAAAAAAAAAAAAATGAAAGGCCGGGCCACGGGGGATGGGGTCCCAGGGGCCAAAATCAGCCTGGGTGGCGGGGGAAGCGTGGCCCCAATCCCTTTAAAAAAAAAAGAATTTAAAAAAGTGGCAGACCCCGAGGGATGGGGTCCCCAGGGCCCAAAACAGCCCAGGGAGCATGGGGCCACGAGGCCCCCTTCCTAAAAATTGGAGAAAAAAAAGAAAGCGGCAACTCGCTGGAGGACCCGCCCCCTTTCTCCACCACTCTGGCTGGTGGATGAAGTCCCCTTGGCTGCTGAGGGTCCTTAGGGGCCAAGGCCTCCTGTTACCTCCAGTAAGCCCCACACAGTGGGATTGCTGAGAGGTGATCAGAAGCCATACCCCTTTCTCTACCACTCTGCAAATGCACCTCTGGGTGCACTGCTGGTGGGAGATGAGGTCCCCTTGCCTCTTGAGGGCCTCAGGACTAAAGTGGACTTCTTCACCCAACCAGGAGTGTGCCAGGAGGTCTGTTTTCAGAGTGGTGGAGAAAGGGGGTGTGGCCTCAAACCACCTCTCAGCAATCCAGTTGTGTGGGACTCACTAGAGGTAACAGGAGGGCTCGTTGGCCCCTAAGGACCCTCAGCAGCCAAGGGGACTTCATCCACCAACCAGCAGCGCCAGGAGGCCCTTTTGCAGAATGGTGGGGAAAGGGAGCATGGTCACTGAAAAACCCTCAGCAAACCCACTGTGTGGGACATGCTGGAAGTAACAGCAGGGGTAGTTAGCGCCCAAGGACCTTCAATAGCTATGGGAACTACATCCCCCTACTAGTAGTGCACCAGGAGGTGCATTTGCAGAGTGGTGGAGAAAAGGGGCGTGGTCTCCTACCAGGTCTCAGTAATCCCACTGTGTAGGACTTACTGGAGGTAATAGGAGGGGTAGTTGGCCCCAGGGACGTCCTTGGGGGCCAACTACCCCTCCTGTTATCTCCAGTGAGTCCCACACAGCGGGATTGCTAAGAGGTCTTCAGAGGCCACGCCCCCTTTCGCCACCACTCTGCAAATGCGACTTGTGGTGCACTACTGGTTGGGGCATGGAGTCCACTTTATTTCTAAGGGACCTTGGGTGCTAAGAACCCCTCCTGGTACCTTCTGCAAGTCCTACACAGCAGGATTCCTGAGAGGTGGTCAGAGGCCCAGCCCCCTTTCTCCACCACTCTGCAAACGTGACTGCTAGTTAAAAAACCTTAGAAATTCACTGAAAAAACAAAGGTTACAGGGATGTTATAGTTAGGAATTAGCATTTAAAAAACCTTAGAAATTCACAGAAAAAACCAGAGTTTACAGGGACGTTATAGTGAGGGTCAGATTTCACTTGCACAAAACCAGTGAAATTCAGCTGTTATAGTTAGCTGAGCTAACTATAATTCGCACCCTGCAATGCACTGCTTATGACCTTACATATTACATCACTCATGACATGGTCAGTGACATCACTGATGACATCACTGATAACATCTCAAATCACATCACTGATGACATCATCCACTGAATCTCTGATGCACCCACTCACACCCCCATATAACCTTTCATACACCCACTCCAATTTCCACACTACCATTGTCAAACTCTTTCACACACACATACCAGTACTTACACAGTTACTCACTGTTTCATAGATCAACACTCACACCCACTCACTCACCTATACAGCCACTCATACACCCACTCACTCACTAATACACTCACTGACATATCCACTAATATACCCCTACAGACACACACACTGAGTCAGTCACCAATAGAATTACTCACACACCTACTCATTCACCCATACAGTCAATCACATAGCCACTTACTCACCTATGCAGTTACACACACTCACTCCCTTACTCATACAGATACTAACACGTACTCACCCACCTATACAGTCACTGAAACAAGCCCACACTCACTCATATAGCCACTCTCACATTCATTCACTCAACTATACAGTCACTCACATACCCTATCACTCACCTTTACTGCCTTTCACATACCCAGTTACTCACCCATATTCCACTGATACATGCACTCACTCACTGACACAGCCATACACATACTCACTTACCCATACAGCCCCTCACACACACTCACTAACCCATACAGCCACTGACTCACCCACTCACTCATCCATGCAGGCAGTCACACAGCCCCTCATCCACCCATACAGACACTCATACACCCATACAGACACTCATACACCAATACAGGTACTCAGACAACCAATCAATCACCAATACAGCTACCCACGTACCCACTCACCAACCCATACAGCCCCTTAGACACCAACCTGATACAGACATTCACACAACCTAGTCACTCACCCATACATTCACTGAGACACCTATCGCTCACTTATACAGTTAGTCACGCACCCACTGAATCATCCATACAGGCACTCATACATTCACTAATTCTCCAATACACCTGGTATATATATTTAATACTCAAACATTTTAAAAACACTCACAGCCACCAGATGATGTCATCAGTGATGTCATTTGAGATGTCATCAGTGAGATAAGATATGTCACTGACCATGTCATGAGTGATATAATGTGAGGTCATAAGCAGTGCATTGAGGGGGCGCAAGTTATAGTTGGCTCAGCTAACTACAACTGCTGAATTTCACTGGTTTTGTATGAGTGAAACCTGAGCCTAACTATAACGTCCCTGTAACCTTTGGTTCTTGCAGTGAATTTCTACGCTTTTTTAATCTATTTCCTAACTATAAAGTCCCTGTAACCTTTGCTTTTTTAAGTGAAGTTCTAAGGTTTTTCAAATTCTATTTCCTAACTATAACGTCCCTGTAACCTTTAGTTTTTTAAGTGAATTTCTATGGTTTTTTTAACTAGTAGTTGCGTTTGCAGAGTGCTGGAGAAAAGGGGCAGAGCCTCCAACCAGCTCTCAGGAATCCTGCTGTGTCAGAGTTACTGGTGGTAAGAGGAGCGCTCCTGGCCCCCCAAGAACCCTCAGCATCCAAAAGGACTTCATCCCCCAACCAGAAGTGTGCCAGAGGTACGTTTGCACAGTGGTAGAAAAGGTGGCGTGGCCTCCGAAGAACTCTCAGTAATTGTGGTCTGTGGGACTTACTGAAGGTAACAGGAGGGCTTGTTGGCCCCCAAGGACACCCTGGGGCCAAGGGGACTTTATCCCCCAACCAGCAGTTCACCAGGAGGCACTTTGCAGTGTGGTGGAGAAAGGGAGAGTGGCCTCCACAGTCTTCTCAGCAGGGGGCCTCACGGGTCCCACTGCATCAATATAACATTTGCCCTGGGGAAGCGGCAGTCCTCAGGGCACGGGGTTGCCCAAGACAACCCCATATCAATTAATCAAAATGCCCCTGGGAGGTGGCGGTCCCCGGGGCTTTACAGCTCTTAGGAGGGGGGCCCGCAACATATTATAGACATGCCCCCAGGACCGATTAAAACGAAGCTCTGGAGTCCACGCTTCTGGTTTTAAAAAAAAATTTGTCGGGTTCAGCTGATTTTAAAAAATGCTTTTATGGCCCTGCGGGGTCTTCTTGTGGGACCCCCCCCCCCCAAGAGGCCTAGGGGGTCAGGGTGTTTCTACCCTGCCCCCTTTTCTTTTTTTGAAAGTTTTTTCCTGTGACTCGGTTCAACCGAGTCACAAGATGGCTGCCTGCACTTCCTGGTTTGAAATGTTGGCAGCCAATCAGAACTCAGCACGAAATCTCGGGAGGGGTCACAGATCCTCCGTGTCCCCAGTTGTGTATCTGAAAAACCTTTATATAACTCCAAAACTACTGAATGGATTTGCACCAAATCACAAAAAGGCACTTCCCTGAACTAACATCAACTTTCCTGCCACATTTGGTGTAATTCCGTTCAGCAGTTCGGACTGTAGCCATGTCTAAAATTCCTTTGGAGATTTACATGGGTAACACGCGTTTTGGAACCCCCCTTTTCCTCGACCCTCGCTTGACGTATCACCCCAAAACTTTCAAGACAGCAGCTGAATTGAGCATCAAACTAGTTTTGAAAACTTCGTGAGGATTCGTCATATATAAAATATCACATAAGGAATGACGATGGCTCTTTGAGTGAGGCATTTGTGTTGGGCCCAGCTGGAACTGAAATTAAGAGACCTCCATAATCCCCTGGAGGTTGAACTGAGAGCACTCACAGTGCCAGTGGCAATGCTTTTCAGTGTCTGCACCAGAGGCGGTTCCTCTATTGGAGCGTCGGGGCGTTGCCCCCTGTTTATTTGGCCCCCTAATCCCCATGGTGCCCCCCTTGATGAGGTGAATAGATTTGCAGTTTTGATTTGGGACACAGCATCTTGTTTTTGGCCGCTGCCAGGCCTGGTTGCGCTACAGAAGGAGAGTGAGGTTGCGGGGCATGAGGGGGTGGGGCTTGACATTGACGTCAGCAGCACTCCATGGATGCTATGCACTCTGACTACACACAAGTGCGCATGGCAGATTGGCCAGCTGCCTTTCGGCGACCAGCCTGACATGTGCACTGGATGCTGGGTGCCTCTCACCCTGTGCAGTTGGTGAGCCGGGGGGGAGGGTTGCAGCTGCAGCCCTCCAGGCTCCTGGTTGGCACTCGGTTGGCCTAACCAGGCCAATCCTGGCATTGCTCTCAGGCTTTGAGCAGCGCCTGGATTGGCTTTGGACAGACGGTTTTGGGCCTCTTGCCCTGTGGGCAGGGGTTTGGGGAGAATCTGGTCACGCTGGAATTTTGGCCATTTCACTGCATGGGAATCACTGCATGGCCATGCAGTGATTGGCTATTTCTGTTCCTTGCTCCTCCTTCAACTTTGTGTGCGGCACCAGTGGCGTCATTGTGCTCGACAAAGAGTGGAGAGTGGCTGCCTCACCCAGCTCGGCGGTTCCGGACCTGTTGTCGTGGTGTGACCTGGCTCGCGGTCATAGTCACTAAGGTAGTTTGCAGGAATGGGGAGGACTGCCTTTAAGATATGTCAATGGATTTTGTTATGGGCCCAGCTGGGAGTCGACTCAAGGCCGGTTTGTTGGTTTTGCCAGTGCCGTTTCTTTTTTCTGGAGCTGGCAGGAATTGACGTGACTAGCTTTTCATTTGCTGCGGTCAATACAAGCGGGAAACAGCGTTTACATCACATGCGATACATCACATGCCATTACAACGCGGTTGTTACAACGACCGCGTTGTTACGACCGCGTTGTTACAACCGCGTTGTTACATCGCGAACCATTACTTCGCAAGTTGTTACGACGACTTGCTGTAGGGGGCGGAAGGTGTTGTATTTAGAATCCAACACCTTCCCTGCTGTTGCACAAACTGGAAGAGGAATAGTAAATTATACTATTCCTAAGTCCAGCGTGCCCCCTACAGCAAGTTGTTGTAACGACTTGCGATGTAATGGTTCACGATGTAACAATGCAGTCGTTGTGACGACCGCGTTGTAATGGCATGCGATGTATTGCATGCGTAGTAAAGACATATATTCATACAAGCACAGCGTGTTGTAGGTCTGGAGAAGTGTTGTCATCAGTTTGCCCTTTTGGTTGAAATGTTGCTCAGGTTTTGCATGTTTGCACGGCCTCCACGATTGCAAAGTGGTTGGGGGACTCTTTGGCTGGTGGCAGGTGCGGTGCGTTGTTCCCTGGCCAATCGTTTGCAGCCTCGTGTCTGCGTGCTATGGGCAGTGCACCTGCATCTTTCCACCTACTACTCCTCAGCGCACACGAGGACTGACATGATGAATGTTCTGAGCTCTCTGCAATGGTCGCGACGCAAGCGTTGCTGGGGTTGTAATACCAGGGACCCAATATATCTTTCGGTTTCAACCCTGGTGTCTCGTTTTGGTGTTTTGTGTTCCGTGCGTTGTAGTGACAGCGGATCAGACGGGGTCTGGCCTCGGTGACTGCCTGGGGATGAAGTTCCTCACTGTTCTTCCCTCCCCCTTCTCCCATCGGCTCTGGCCCACTCACGCAGCCCAGCCCTTGCAGGGCCCAAGGATGGCACGAGGGGTGGTTCGTTGATTTAAGTTGTGGGGCCTGTCTTTGGGGTTTGTGGGTCAGGCATGTACATTGGGAATGGGTGAATGGAGGGATATGTGAGGTACATGGCACTGTTCTCTCGGGTCTGCTGTTAAGTTACAGAGTGGAGCAGCTGTGTCATTGTCATTAAATGTCGTCAGGCAAGACTGTGAGGGGAGGGTGTTGGGCAGGTGCATTGTGGAGAGTGGACAGACAAGACAGCTGTGTGTGCACTGTGCAGCTAAGATAGTTAGAACCTTGCTTGTTGTGCTGTGGAGTTTGCACACTACAGTAGCCGGGCAGTTTTAATTCTGTAAAATATGGAGTGTTTTTCATGTGTTTGTATGTTTTGGGTCTATACTGTCACAATTGCTTTGTAGTCATTGGGTTTACTTTGGGGTGCATGATTTTTCCACTGTTTTTTTTCAGAGTTTTCTCAAGGGAGAACCCCCCTGGAATCCCCTTTTGACAGTCGTGCTCACTAGCCTGGCTCGCTCGTGATGCAGCACACATCCGCAGCTTTTGCGCCCTACTGTGAGAGGTTGGCCTGGCATATGCTGTCCACTAATTATAGTGGGCACCTTGCACCAGTCCAAACAACCTCTTATTGGAGATAGGTTAAAGACAACCTTTATTGAAAGCTATCCTAGTGGTAGCTATGGAGAGCAGCCTTCAGGCTAAGTCTTGAAGGAATGTAAAGCAGCTTGTTTTACCAGTCTATAATCTCTTGAGTGACCAAATGAAAGAGGACCACACCAGGTATATATTCAAAATATATGTATAAGAACCATTACTGAGCTAGACACAGGGCCTAGAGCCTGTAGAAGTGCTTGGACCACAAGGAACCACCCAAGGTAGTGACACAGGGGTCCCAAGGGGGACGCGTGCAGTGTATGAACACAGCCGCGAATCGCCGTTAACTTCTATGGGGAAAGTCGCTGTTTGAATTTAAAAGAAAAGGGACACTTAGAGGAGGACTTGGAGCAAACCCTTTGAGAACTAGGCTGTTCTAGTGTCAATACCCACTGGAGCACCGGAGTACTCGAGTTACCTCACCCAGGGGAGCCGGGTGCATAGGTGTCTTTCGGGGTCGGGTTTCGTCGTCGCTTTCAATGGCGATCTGCTGCAAAGTGCTGCTGGCGGCCAAGTCTAAAGTGTTCGGGTGGATTGAAGATTTGAAGAACCTGCAGGGGCACCCTCTCACATAGGAACCACGCACTCTGCCTCCAGGATTGATAAGGCCTGCCATAGGAGTGACTTATAGGTTTATATGTGTGTATGTATGTAGTGATATAGGTAGCCTATATCACAGTAAGGGGTGCATGCACCACCTTACCCAGGCTGCAGTAGCAGACCTGTGGTGTCCTTTTGGCTGGCCTTCCAGGGGTGGCACAATACATGCTTCAGCCCCTGGCAGGCCTCTGAGGTACCTATGCCCTGGGTACATAGTATACCATATACTAGGGACTTATAAGGGCACTCCAGATTCCAATCAGAGATGTGCCTAAGGCACATGGAAACCATTTTAGAGAGGAAGCAGCTAGGCTGGGGTTCTGATTAGCAGGGCCCCAGCCAGACTAAAGTCGAAAAACAGTGAAGCATCAGCAAAAAGTGGGGGTACTCATGTGAAGCAGATCCTACTCTCCTACACCTACCACTTTCACCAGCCGCCACTGGACTGCACTGGGACAAAATCAGCACATTCCACTGTGGTCACCCAAGATCCGGCTCAAAAATAGCTGCCAGTATTGGAATCCGAATGGATCCCCCTGTTAAAAATAGAAAACAACATGTCAGGAAGCCTAGAGTTCAACTGGCATTTAATGCAAAATTGCAATTAGCACAGCAAAAATTATCAAAACCAATTTCCATTTCAACTGACGAGGGCACTGGCCAGAAAAAAGGTCAGTTGGAGCACAGTGCTAAAATACATAGGGGCATATTCTCAAGCCCCTATCGCCACGGGAACGTCACTTTTTCTGACGTTCCCGTGGCGATAGGGTCAGCGCCTTATTCACAAGGCAGCGTTAAGCCACTTTACGTGGCTTTAAGCCACTTTAAGTGGCTTAACACTGCCTTGTGAATAAGGCCCCTTTCACGCTAAACTTAGCGTGAAAGGGGCGTGCAGTGGGTGTTGCGGTGGGCGTTCCACCGCAACACCCATTGAATTAGACGCTGCCACCTATTCTCAAGGGCAGCGTTAATAGGTGGCAGCGCCGGGGGATACGCCAGGCTGCACCACATTCTTGAGAATAGGGTGCAGCCTCGCGTATCCAAAGTGGCGGTCAGAGGCGTTAAGCCAAGGAGGCTAACGCCTCTCACCGCCACTTCATTGAGAATATCCCCCTTAGCATTTTAGACCAATATATATGCTTTTCCTCAATACAAGTCAATAGAGGTCAACCATGTGACAGAAGTGTACTACTCTCCGCAAAATCTTATCTAATGAGCAGGTGGTAGGATCTTCTCTCAGAGGAAGTGCTTGATGTCCTTGAGAGGAAGATATCATTTATAAATACAATACTAGGCTAATTATTCTCCTGAAATCTCGCTTTCACTTGCCAGGTTCGAAAGCAAGGCTACGCTTCTAGGAAATGGGCAAATGTATAAATCTGAGCATTCTGGCTTCCGTGCCTACTTGAACCATGATTATTAGTAAGCATATTCAATGCCTTAGGGAACTATAAAACATCATCCATATTTGCTTATAAAATATTGGTATGTTCTTAGTTATATATGTGAATATAAACATAGTACTGCATAGTAGTATACAAGCATGATGCAAACTCAATTTAAGTTTTTACTTCCCTCATTGACAAAACTGATTATACTAGAAACTACAAGTCCCAGAAAGCAATGTGTACATATTGTTCCACGTGCAAAGTATTTTTTTTTTCTTAATTCCAAACTCAATATGCAGTACATCAAATACAGTCTGCCTAGTTTCAGTTCTATCTCCTGAGGAATATCAAGTGGTAAATTAATGTAGAATTGTTTTTAGACCTGTAATCTAGGCCCTGTTATTTTCTAGTCTTGATGATGGGAACTTATACTTGGATCAAGTTACACATGTTTCTTTGCTTCTCTTAAAGTCACACGCTGTTAGGATTTTAATAAGATTTTGTAAGTTCAGCTACGTGACTCGAGTTCTGTGCAGACATCACTTACTCCTCCTAGATCCCAAACTGCTTTTCAGGATTGTCATCAATGATATAATTTCAGATGTTGCAGTGATGTTATCAATGGTGTCATAGAACATGTCATAAGTGATGTGATATCTCAGGTATTCAGTGGTGCATGGGGAGGGCATGAGTCGCAGCTACTGGAGATAACTATAACTGGTGAATGTCATTGTTTTTTGTTTTTGTTTAAAGCAGTAAGTTTGAACTGACATTTTTATCTAACTATAACGTGTTGTTAACATTAATTTTTTCAAAGTGAATTTCTATTTATTTATTTTTTTAAATCAAAGTAAATTATTATTACCATACCTAACTATAAGGTCACTTTAATCCTACATCTACTTCTGGCCGGGATACCAGGAAACAAAGACTTGTCTCTTCACAAGTGCTCATAAAATAAGCTATAATTTTCAGACAGGTTTTTGAGTTCTGTAAGCTTTTATGTAAGAGGTATGCATGCACCATATGAATGTCAGATGCAGCCGTCTATATAAGTTATTACACTAAAAAATATTTATAGAGCTCTTAGTAAGACTTCGTAATTTCTACCCAAAGTGTCCCTTTTTTGCAACATTAAAATAAGAAAAGGTTGCGCAAAAAACACAGCAAGTTTCCAAACTGAAGCTTTGTAGTTTGCATGCAGCTCCCTGATGCCTGTTCATCACTCACTAAGGTATATTACAATGATAGTAACTTGTGGCCCACAGGTCACGCCATTTTTTCTGCAATAAACAGAAAATACAGATCTGTGAGCCGTCTGTCTAGCGCCGTGATTTTTATCAGGCACATTAACACTCGGTGCAATGTTATGATGAGACTGCACACAGATATATCCAGCAACTGTATTGATCATCATGGTTATTTTACCGCTATTAAATCACAAATTTTGCTGGGTAGACAAAGATCTCTGCAACAGGGCCTCAGCCGCAAATGTTATTTTAAAAAGCGGCCTGTTTGCTACAATTAGGCAAGGCAGAGCATATTTGCTAAAACATCTGTCCTTGTTGCCAAGACCTTTGAAGCAGATTTTCCCAAAAATAAATGTTTAATTTTTCTGTCACATTCCTCTCCGCTTGTGAGTCAGCCATCTTTTTAATGCTACCCCTTCAACCCTAATTTATGAGAACCCAGAGTATTTTTCCGATTTCCAGCACTGAGCAAAATATTATAAATATGGGCTCAAATATCCTAGCGTGCAAAGGCCTGTTGGATTAATAGTCGGGACTGGCTGAGGATGTCTCACAAGACGTTGGCCTACCTCGCAGCTTTGTGGCCCTGGGAAGAGCACGCATCAAGCAAGATAAAAGAAAGTAGGAGCACAGCATGTATGTGAATGAACAGTCACAAACCCTGTGGGCTCTCGCATCCTCTTAGTCTTAGCTCTGTGGGAGGAACGCCCCTTTAAAGAACACTGGAAACATTCTCAGCCGCGTGCTTTAAGTTTATTTAGTTTCTTTTAAATGTAGGATGACTCAATGATGGATTTCTATTGAAATTGGACACGGCACAGAAGTCATGCAGAAAAAAACACTCCCTCACGCCTTCAAGTAGGTTTTCTACACCACATAATCACAGTACTCTGTTCTTTTTTACCTTTTCTATAAGGTTTGCGTGGGATGCAATGCACTGATTGCTTTTCATGTGTTGGTGTCTCTAATTTACGCTCCAGGACTTCTGCCTCCCACGTGAAAGTCTCTTTCTCTATGAATGATGTGGTATCTTTGCAAGACATATGCTCTAACTCTGCCCATGCTTATATGCATTTGCACGGGCAGAGTTAGAACCTAAATTAGCACCTTGGTAGTGGCCAGATTGAGCGTTTTGACGAGGTGGGCAGAATGCCCTACCCTCCTGAAATCTTCTGGTGGGTGGTAGGGTCCAAGGGCGAGGGGTAGTCTGATTGACCTGGGGGTGTGGGTGCAGGGACAGACAGGGACATCTTAAGGATTTTGGAGGCCCTGGCCCAAACATATTTTGCGGGCCCCTGTTCGCAATAACTTTGAATTCACTGTCCATTTTATGCTCATTCACACCCTTGTTATGCCACACAATATTTAATGATACATTCAAAATGTATGAAACAGTAAAAGAAAGAAGAAAAATGAGGTGTAATTACTTACATTAAATTCTATAGTGATTATGTTAGTTGAATCCACACCTGAAGACAAATTAAGATTAGCGGGGCCCCTGGTTGGGCTAGGCCACTCTCTCCTGTTGGGTATCTCAGTCACGCTAAGTATCACATGTAACATTATTGAAGTAGGCCAGAGTGATGTTGTCCCATTTTCTAGCAAAATTCTGTATCCACCTGTCTAGATTTCAATCAATGTTTTGTTTCAAGATATTATTTTTCATTCATTTCAGCCTGAGGTATAGAACTTTCTATGCATTTACTATTTCCAGTGCTGCTCTTCTTACCTTCTTTCTATTGTTAACATTGGTTCTTTCTTTCCTCTGTGATGCTCAGAACATCACCTTTAACATTTTACTGGTGAATTTCAAATTGTTTTCAAGGCATTAACAATGTTGATTCTGAGACGAACTTTATAGCATGGGCTGACAGAAAACAGTTATAAGTACAGAAAAGCATTGGCATTCAACCTTCTTCAATGTGTTCTGTGCAATACTGCTGTTTGGATGATATCATATACATCATGGTGCATAGGTTAAACAGAACATAATTGAGCAATTATCCTTGTTGGACCTCATCTTGTTTCTCTGCAAATCTTGTTGTCTGCACCTGATCTGTGCAGCAATTGTGTCATAGAGTTCTATTTTAATTTTGAGGAATTGAACATAAATGCTGCTGGGTTTGGAAGTTTTGTTGAAGGCAATGTTTTCTGCCTGTATCAAAGGCTTGAATTAAGTTTCAATGATAAATAGAAAGTTATAGACCGTAGAAAGTTATAGGCCTTTGTGAACTGTTGACAATAATTTTATGATGCTCAGATGGACCCTATTTATGAATTACCATTTTTCAGGTCTATTCAGTCTTGGAGATGCCTGCAATGATTTTCTATTAGTGTGAATAAGACCCATAGGTCTGCCCTTTGATGGGTTATTCACGAAGACTTACTTATAGGTTCAATAACATTATTGCGCAATTATGCTGACAATTTGGCCTCTTTTGCAAAATACTCAAATATCTTCTTTACGGTCTGTGGCCACAATGTTTTAAATTGTTTCTAGCAGTGGTTGACTTGTTGACCCAAGTGCTATGCCATTGTTTAGGCTATTGATTGCCAGAGACATTTTAAGGCATCCATGCTGTTTTCCTGAATGGTCAGGCCCTCTTTGGTTGTTTTATAGTTGGAGAAGGATGGAATAGGCAAGATTGAGTACAAGAACTCTATGCTGTTGGCTTGAATTTTGACAATGCTGTTTGTCACATAGAAAACGGTTTTGGTATTCTCTCGCGAACATTATTCAAAGTGATTTTGTTCTTGGGTCTTCTTCCCATTTGTCAGTTTTTCTTGTCATATAATATCAAATGCTATAAGTGTACAATGTGCTGTGATTCCAGAGCATCTAGGGGTATTTTAATTGCAGGTTAGGTAGTAGAAGTTAAACATCTTAATGCAGATTTTTAGAAAAAGGAAAGTAAAAGTGTTTCTATGAATACTTACTTAGATTCAATGAACACCAAAAATGTTACTATGTGTTTCTGCAAAATAAAGCTTCTAAGTAGAACCTTCGAACATCTCTGTGCAATATTAGGCACCTGTAAGACACTACTTAAAGTATGCATCTCTTTCTGGATTTGCTAGCAGCAAACTCATTAACCAGATCAGCAAATTCTATTTCTTGGAGCAATTCTGACTCAATACTCAGCAGAGCCAGAGAATTGAGTCTGGCTTGTAGCATTCGATTACGTAGCTCATTTTTTATGAGCTTCAACTTTGAAAAGGACCTTTCACCACTACAGTTTGTGACCATCATCGACAAGAATATTCGCAGTGCAATTTCAATGTTAGGGAAAGTGTTCTCTAGTTTATCAGTTTTTATTTTCCTGAAAAGACAAGACATTAAAATTGTTTCATTTTTGTGTACAGGATAATGTTTGAACTGCTGGCATTCCTTGATGAGATCAGATTTGTTCAGGTCTTTATAGTACAAAGTGGCAAGCTTTTCACACCACCCTTTGATTTCTTTGGTGTTCATGTTTTTTAATTCTATAAAGAAGCCAAACCGATTATTTAGGTCTCTATATGCTTCACTTCGCCGTGTTAAACCATCAATCAGAGCGTCCATGATCGGTAAGTATGCTTCTACCTTAAATTTGTTCCGCCCTTCAAGTACGGTGTCACTAGAGGGTCCTTCAAAGCCAGTTTGTCTACTGCTTCGCTGTTTTGTACGCTTTCCAAAATCTCTGTATTGAGTATCAGGAGCTTTTGCTTTTGCCTTGCAGTCATAGTCATCAAATTGGACTCTCAACTCTTGGACATAAGACTTCAAAGATTGGATAATGTTGACTGCAACAGTGTCGGGCTCCTTGGGATGCGCTGATTACAGCGGCGCCCGTTCCCGCGTTCGAGCGCGGAGATGCGAGCCTCTCCTGCTGTTCTCTGTCAGCGGGCAAGGGC
Source organism: Calotriton arnoldi (assembly GCA_963921515.1). Lineage (NCBI taxonomy): Eukaryota > Metazoa > Chordata > Amphibia > Caudata > Salamandridae > Calotriton > Calotriton arnoldi. The sequence continues at coordinate 24,950 of CAWUFW010023270.1, forward strand.
GGCGCTTAATTGGTATTTAAAGGAGGGATCCGCGCTGGCAACGCGCTTCATGTTCCAGCACGGATCCTGCCAGGCCTCCCACTGTTTTTGTTCCCCGACTTACCTGAATCCATTTGTGACCACAGTTTCTTCCGCAGTCTCTCGCTCGTGTTGCTGGGCTCCTGGTGTGTCCTTCTGCTTTCTGGCTCCTCTGGTGTTCTTCCGGGGCTTGTCGACACACTGCTCCTTCCCTGCTGGTAACTTTGTTGCAAGAGAGCTTCTGTTTCTTTTAACCCTTTGCGTCCTGGATATTTGTCTCTGTAAGACAAGAAAATAGGCAAGGGCTATAAAGGATCATAGTATCTTTGTTTTCGGTTGTTTTCAGAACTGCTTTTTTTGAAATAGGAAAAGGCACTTATCTGATGGTTCTGCGCTCTTGACGGGTACTTCTTGAGGTTCTCTTTATTTCTGGTAAACTTCTTTCTGGCTGCAATAAAGAAGAAAAAACACTATTGCAAAAATCCAAAACACCACTGTTGTGTTTTGCTTAGTTTTGACCCCTGCTTTTTTTTGCCTTTTTTTTGTCCTGTGCTTCCTCCTGACTAGGGAAATGAGTTTTTGGTTTTTCCCTAAATGCAGGAGTAACAGGTACATTATTATTTTTGACTAGGGGTCCTATCCACTCCTATGGTGTCTCTAACCTAGGTTTGTATTTTATTGTTCCTTTCTTGTTTCATATGCAAACTTCTACAGTCCTATTACATATTGAACCTTGTCCTGCCTTGTAGACAGTGGGAGTGTTCTATCGTCTCTGGGATTGGTTTCTTCGCACTCACTTGGCATATTCCATTCAAGGTATCTCATTAGAGATAGGGGAGGGGTAACTTATAGCCAGCTCCTTTTACCCATGTTTAGTACTCTCCTTGTGCTTTCTCCTTCAGGGTTCTAGAAGACTACCCCCACAGAAGATCAAGCGGACGTCTACCCCTTCCTCCTTCCCTTGTTTTGTTTCCCTCCTTCCCCACCTTCCCTCTTTTGCTTTGACTAAGTTGGGCGAAGGAGGTAGGTGAGGGAAGTTGGGGTTTAGCTTCACTTCCATCCATGTCGTCCCTGCAGTAAATCCAGGTGAACCATTACAAACAGATAGGTTAACATCTTCTTTTTGTACAGTCTTGCTTGTTTCGTTGAAACGCATCAGTATGTCATTCCAGAGAATGGTCAAAAAATGGTTTCCAGCTTGTTCATTTTTTTAAGGAGACTAAGTGTATCATGCATTGTATCTTTTGACTGAATGTGATAATTTGTCAGTGAATCAAGAGCAGCTTTAATTCTTTCATAGCCACCACACAATGCATTGAGGGCATCTGCATGAGCTGACCATCGAGTATCAGACAAGTGTTTCACAACCTTGTGATCTGGGCCTACAGAATGAAGTAGCACATCTCAATGATGAGTAGAAGCAGCAAAAAAGGTGTACAAATTTTGAACAAAGTCAAAAAAAGAAACAACCTGCATGCTGCACTCAGCAGCTTTTATACCCACCAGGTTCAAGGAATGGCCAGCACATGGCACATAAACAGCAAATTTGTTGATCTCTTTCAGTCTTGCCTGTAAGCCCGAATACTGACCAGACATATTGGATGAATTATCATATGACTGACCACGGCAATCTGATAATGCAATACCGGCCCGCTCTAGGAATTTCACTACAACATCGGCAAGATACTCTGCCCCATGACCATGAATGGAGATAAATTCCCAAAAACGCTCCTTTGGTACGTGACCCTTTACATACCTCACTGTGAATGTCAACTGATCGATGTGACACACATCTGGAGTGGAGTCTACACTGAGAGAATAATATTTTGCTTCTTTTATTTCTGATATTATTGCAGAGAAAACTTTCTTGCTCATTAATGTGATAAATTCTTCACAAATTGTTGCTGATAGGTATGAGGGATTGCCCTTTCCAGCATTTCCAGATTTCCTGATGTGCTCTTCAAGAAACGGGTCAAATTCACTTAGAAGTTCTAAAATCCCCAAATAATTTCCATTGTGCAGTGATTCTATCATCTGGTTTTCTCCTCTGAATGCCATACCTCTTGCTGCCAAAAATTTAACAACTGCTACAATTCTTTTCAGCACACCCTGCCAGTATATTAGTTCATGTTTTTTCTGTTCCTCTAATTCAGAATCAATTTTACCAGCTTCTTTTTGACGGATGGTGTATAATAACATGCATTTTTGATGCTCAGGACAAGCTTCATGTTGAGAAATATGACTGGCTGCATGCTTCCAGTCATTAAAACCAGATCTACTGAAGGCAGAATCTGTGCTAGAAAACAAACGACAAGCAAAACAGTACACTGTTCCTTATGAAGGAGAATATAATAGCCATGTACGACTTACAAATTCCCCATTTTGCAGTTGCTGCTTGAAAGCAGCATCTGATAAACTCCGCTTGTGTTTCTTTTCTCCAATTTGATAAACACGAGCAGAACTGGAAAGATCACTTTCGATTTTGACAGGTTGAAGACCCTCTTTGAACCCAATACGATCGTGTTTCGTTTGTAATAGGATTCCATAAGGCAGGATCTGTTGCGTAGCTCACTGCTGTTAGTTGCGGAATTTGGCAACATTGGCTGTCATTGTTATCATACTCTGAGAAGAATTTCCGGGCATAGTTTGCAAATCTATAATGTTAGAGGAAGTGGAAGCAGATACATCCTCTTACTGGCTCATTAGCAACAAGATCATCTCCTTCATACTGTGACTGCACCGCATTATCAGTAAAACATTTCAATTGTACCGGAAAAAATAAAGTTACTTTTTGAAGCTTTGCAAGCTTCTGTTTTACTTCAGATCTTTTTTCCTTTTCGTAGCTCCACTTACATACGAACGCCTCATGTTGTGCAGTGAGCAACTTATCAGATTATATAAAGATTCAATAACATATGTGCTCACGAGCTGAGGAAGTAAGAAAACAGTACATTGTTGTTTGTTATTTATATTGGTAACCATTTGTTCAACACTCTATTGCAGACTATGATGTGGGGCATACAAATATGCTCAGGAAATCCAGAAGCATGAACAAACATTCTGGACCTACTAGACCAAGGTATAAAATATGTACATTTCAAATTTACCATCTCCATCAGAAGGTGGTGGGAGGTTGGGGCACAAAGTAACTAGCAATCAGTTACAAGTGCAACTGCATGAACATTACTCACATTCCTTTTACTTAGGGAGCAATTGAAACGTATCACTTTCCTTTGTGGGACTTATTTTGTTTTAGGGAAACTTTAATTTTTCACATGAAGACAGGGCAGGTTTATGATTCATTTAAAATTATATTTGCATACATCTTAGTATGGATACATTTTTTTGGGGCACATCATCCAAATATTCACAGTGAGTCAATTTCTAATAGGAGTGGAATTTCCAAATTAGCTATGTATTGTAACATAAAATAAAATAAAACTTAAATACAGGCAACTCAACTAGCTAATAAATTACGCAAAGCATGTCCTTTGTCTTGACTACTGGATTTCTAATGAACTTGGTAAATACAGTGTCTATCAATATTTCAATTATGTGCTTAAGAGGAATAAATTAGTAAATCATTTGGGATCAATAATATATGATTTGTACACCAGGGACATCATTTAGGAGTCGCCAGGGGTGGCAGCTCTGGCCCCTGGCTTGCCCTTTGTTATCCCTGGTACTGGCTTTGCGATCCCTGGCCTCAGAGGTGGCAAAATCAGTGCCACGAACACAGTGGCAGCTCGATCTTATGGACCTCAGTTAGGGCTCCACTCTTTGTTTACTGTCAAAGTTTTATTACACTAATAATGAATAATCTTACACTATTCACTCTTAGGGGTCGATTCCGATTCGGGCCGGAAAAAGCACCGACCGACTCGGATCCGGAAAAAATACCGACCGACACGTACCAGTGGCGCCCGACACGCCAAGTACGATGCAAGCCGCGATAAATCCGACCGACACGTCAGGAAACCAAGCCGACCGACCGACCCGCTCGGAAAATAGCAATCCGGCCGGAAAAACACGCGAATCCAACCGACCGACACGCACCCGGAACAAATCCGACCGAATCGTACCCGCCAACTCCAACCTGCAAAGTACGATGCAAGGCGCGAAAAACACGACCGAGTCGGACGGAGGACAAGCCGTACGACCGACACGCATACAAAACCGAGCCGAAGCAACACAATACACCGCGACCGACGCGTACGCAGCATACAAAACTGCACAAACACAGCGTGAACGAAACGGAAAACACCGTACGAGACCAATGCAGGGTCCGACTCGGTCACAAGAACGTTTCCAACATACACAAACAGCACAAAGGAAAAATCAACCAAAAAAAGGCCAAACAAGCAATTACCAAGCCAATAAATACTGGGGGGGTGGGGACAGAGAACAAAGACACACCAACAACTCCACCTATATAAAGGACACAAATCACTACCATGAGCCTTTGCAAATGCCATTCCACTGCCAGCACCCAAGAGAAAGCAACCACACACCCACAGCTCATCCCTCACACAAGCCACACACCAGCAGCACACCAACAAATACCTACCTCACATACACCCAGCACAACACACACCCACACACCCTCACCTGCACACCAACACACACATCACCCACTATCACCACCCATCACCATGCCCCCCAAGAAGAATCCCAAGTTCCTAGATAGTGAATTGGAAGTCATGGTAGACGAGATCCTCAGGGTGGAGCCACAGCTGTTTGGCACTCTGGTCCAACAGACCCCCATGTCGCAGAAAACCAAGATGTGGGAGAGGATCATCAACAGGGTGAACGCCCAATCACCATGTCGGCGCACAAAGACCGACATCCAGAACAGGTGGTATGACGTGCGCAGGAGGGTCCGGGAGCTGCTCAAGAAAGACTACCACCTGAGCCAATACACCGGCAGTGGCCCTCCTGCCAAGCCAGTATACCTCAGGCCCTGGGAGGAGAAGGTGCGGGCCATCCTTCCGCCAGTGAGCGTATATGGACTAGAGGACATCCCAGAGCCTGGTGAGTACACAACAAATGTACACAATAAACTGCCACAAAACACACACATCACTGTCAAGGGGAGAGTCAAACCATGCACTCATAGCAATTACACAGCAACTAGAACAGAATCATCCCAAAATGTGTATGTCAGTCAGATAAACACAACACATGCCATCAAAAAAGTCACATCCAACTGTGCCAACACATGTACAAACACAACCACAACTACAGCTAGGCAGTGGCACAAATAGAACTAACACACACATCCACACAAGTAGCCACCACAACAACACCAACACACAGTGAAGACCACTCAAAGGAAGGAATTCTGTGTATGCTGGCCAAGTCAGTGTAGCCAATAGCATCATGGGAGTCGCACTCACACATATTGCCCCCCCCCACAACTGTCCCATCAACACCACCCTGAACCATGCTCACATCACAGGGAGTGGAGAAGGACTCACAAGATGGCTGACACTGGCTACTGCTGTGGGGAGCACAAGGCTCTGCTGCCAACTGTGCACCAACAAACAGCAGGACACCACTGACTGACATCCTGAGAGACAACTTACACTCCCTGCAATGCAAGCACGTTCCATGGTGGGATATCTGGCTGGCTGGCTGGGTGGGAAGGGGGACTTGCAGCACTGACCATAGTCACCAGCACCTCCCCTCACACCCCCCCCAACACAAACTCCACAGTACCCACCTGGTAGAATGCAATGCCCTCCATCCTAACACAAGATCCCACAAAGCACCACCACCCTGGGTTATGTTGTGTGAAGCACAGGGACACTCTTGGGACTCTTAGCCAAACAACTGCCAGGACAACACTCCCAGCCATCCTGTCAGCACAGCCAGCCCACCCCACAGGGAAGCAGAGTCAAAAGGAAGGAAGCATGGGCATGCTGGGAAGGGGGTGGAGGCAATAGCATGATGGGAGTCGTAGTCACAGACATTGCTCAGCCTCACAACTGGCCCATCAACACCACCCTGAACCATGCTCACATCACAGGGAGTGGAGAAGGACTCACAAGATGGCTGACACTGGCTACTGCTGTGGGGAGCACAAGGCCCTGCTGCCAACTGTGCACCAACAAACAGCAGGACACCACTGACTGACATCCTGAGAGACAACTTACACTCCCTGCAATGCAAGCACGTTCCATGGTGGGATATCCGGCTGGCTGGGTGGGAAGGGGGACTTGCAGCACTGACCATAGTCACCAGCACCTCCCCTCACACCCCCCCCCAACACAAACTCCACAGTACCCACCTGGTAGAATGCAATGCCCTCCATCCTAACACAAGATCCCACAAAGCACCACCACCCTGGGTTATGTTGTGTGAAGCACAGGGACACTCTTGGGACTCTTAGCCAAACAACTGCCAGGACAACACTCCCAGCCATCCTGTCAGCACAGCCAGCCCACCCCACAGGGAAGCAGAGTCAAAAGGAAGGAAGCATGGGCATGCTGGGAAGGGGGTGGAGGCAATAGCATGATGGGAGTCGTAGTCACAGACATTGCTCAGCCTCACAACTGGCCCATCAACACCACCCTGAACCATGCTCACATCACAGGGAGTGGAGAAGGACTCACAAGATGGCTGACACTGGCTACTGCTGTGGGGAGCACAAGGCCCTGCTGCCAACTGTGCACCAACAAACAGCAGGACACCACTGACTGACATCCTGAGAGACAACTTACACTCCCTGCAATGCAAGCACGTTCCATGGTGGGATAACTGACTGGCTGGGTGGGTGGGTGGGAAGGAGGTCTGGCTGTCAACCAAACACAATCAATGCAGACCATGTTCACACCCCAGAGAATACATAGAAATGCCCAAATAATGCAGGACAATGTGCCACACCAATATCAACCCCTGACTGTGACGACTTAGGACAATACAATGTACAGGCCCGCACCCCGAGGCACAGTCACAACTGTCAGGTGTGTCAACCACTGATGCCTGCAGAAACATGACATACATTGTTTGTGTCTCCCAAAAACAGGTGATGATAGGGACACAGCAGCAGACGCTGAGGAGTCCCAGTCCCAGGCTCAAGAGGATGCCGAGCTCACTGGCGTCGTACAGCCTCTGTCCTCCTCGGACGATGAAGAACAACCTGGCACATCCGGTGCAAGTCAACATGCTGCACCAGCAGGACCACCAGCTGCAGCACCAGCAGGTCCACCAGCTGCACCCCTGCACCCACCCCTCCAACGACTGTCACCACGAATACCATCCCTGCCGACATGGACAGAATAAGGAACAACACCAGCGCAGTGACCCTGGACCAACCTGGGGCCATGGACACCACCACCACCACCAACCCCCAAGGTGGACCAGGGTTATCTGTGCGTGCAACTGCACACACTGCACATGTCAGCAGGGGTGGTGGGAGGGGTGGGAGACAGAGGTCGCTGCTTGCAGACGTTGCTGGTGTGCATGAAGACCCACAACTGGTACGCATAGCTGATGCGTACCAGTCCAGCACCGGAGAGCTCAGCCAGGTAGTGGGGCTCCTCAGAGACATCAAACAGCAGCAGGCTGCCCATCATGCCCGCTTGGACTCCCACATGTCCCATGTGGAGTCACACATGTCACGTGTGGACTCCCACATGTCACGTGTGGACTCCCACATGACCCGCGTGGAGTCCAAGTGGGATGTACTACATGAGATGACGGCGGTGCACAGGGACATTTTACAATGCCTCCGCCAGATGAACAGCAACCAGTCCACACCTCCCTGTGTGCCAACAACATCTGGTACCGAACAAACTGCAACTGCCACAGGGAGGGAGGAGGACTCTGGCGGAGAGTCCCCTGCACCGCAGCAGCCTGCACTTGAGGGCCCCCCCCAAGAAGAGGGGTCGTCCGAGGAGGGGAAAGTGAGAGGCTGATGGCCAAGCGCAACTCCCAGGAAGCCTGAACCTGTTCTGGATTTTCGCCTTTGTGCACAGACTGTTCACCCTGTTGATGGCAACACTACTCCCACACATTGCATGGGGAGTACAAGTTGGAACAATGTGTCAGACAACTGTGGCCCCGATACTGGGGATCCTGTCTACCTGGACTTTCTATTCATCTAGGAACTTGGGATTGCAAGATTCATGTACAGCACAATCCATCCTATGCACTATTATCACAGATGTATCACAATAAACACAATAATACACCATACTTGCCTCTGTCGTGATTCCAACGTGGGTACTGTTATGGGGATGATGAACAACAAAATTACACTGTGTATGCGAACTGCAACAGCAAGGACAACACAGGCATGTGAGTACAGGCAACGTGACACATATGAGGGAGACACACCACCAGGGCTACACAACACATACACACCTAGGCCATCTGACTCATTGCCTACACTGATGTTGCCAGGGAAGACGGTGCAATGCACAGACACCACACCCATTCCCAGTTGTAGTCAAGTAGCCCACAGGTGCAGTAAGCAAATGGCAGTCAAATGTGTGACCACAGACAACGCACATCACTAAGTGAAGCACAGGTTTATTACACAGTAGCAACATGCCGTAACCACTACAGATGCAAGGTAACCCCACCTGGTAGCGGGCACACAGTCAACAACTGTAGACAGAAGGAAGTCCATGGGTGTGGCGCACATCACCTGTAGGGACACAACAGCTACCAGCCTGGATGTGCAATCACGTTGTCGGTGGACACAGTTGACCAAACGAATCTGAAAGTACCCTGTGAAGGACAGAAATGACACACAGTCAAAAGCAATGGAGTACAGGACAGAACAGCAAAACTCATGCACAATACATGTTACAAGATACCCACCCAGAACCAAGTTAGCATGTCAACACTGTTGGGGAGTACAGCCCACCTGTCACCACACATCGCAACACACATCCAGTCAAGTAGCCCATGGACACACTCCAACAGCACCAGAGCACCACCCACACATCATGCCAACTCACATCATTGACATGACACCTCAGGATACTCACATTCAGCTAAAGAAGTTGGTGATGAGCTGTGTGCGGACATCACCATCACCATCATCATCATCATCGTCACTGGCATCGTGTTCCAGGCCAGGATCCTCCACAGGTGGCGGATGTTGGTCATCGTCATCCTGGATGAGAGGCAACTCCTTCCGCACTGCCAGGTTGTGGAGCATGCAGCAGACGATGATAATCTTGCACACTTTCGCAGGGGCATATGGGAGGGACCCTCCGGTCTTGTCCAGGCAGCGGAAGCGGCTCTTCAGGAGACCAAAGGTCCGCTCAATCACTCTCCTGGTCCGACCATGTGCCTCATTGTAGCGCATCTGGGCAGGTGTCACAGGGTTCCTGAGGGGTGTCAGCAACCACGGCATGTTGGGGTATCCCGAGTCACCTACGGACAGACAAGTGCACATCAGCTGACTTGGAAAAGTGGGCGGAATACTACAGATCAGATCACACACAATGGCACAAAGTCAGTACACACCGACAAGCCAGGCACGCTGGTTCTGCATCTGTGCCATCAACCTGGGGATGCGACTACTCCTCATCACAAAGGCATCGTGTGCTGAACCAGGGAAACGGGCACACACGTGTGTGATGGTCATGTCTGCAAGACACACCACCAGTGCATTGACCGAGTGGTAGTGCTTGCGGTTCCTGTAGGCCTGCTCCTGGGCCTGTGGTGGTACCAAAGCCACATGTGTCCCATCAATGGAGCCAATGACATGCGGCATCCTCCCCAGGGCATAAAAGTCACTCTTCACGTCAGTGAGTCGTCGCAGTCTAGGGAAATAGATGTACCGGTTCAGGAAGAGCAACATTGCCGCCAAGAAATCGCGGAGCACACGGCTGAACATGGTCTGTGACATCCCACCAGCAGACGCCACAGTATGTTGGAAGGTACCGGTGGCAAAGAAGTGTAGGGCTGCCATCACCTTCACCTTGGGGGTCAGCGCTGTAGGATACGGCCGGCCAGGCTGCAAATGTGGGGACAACTGCACTGCAAAATCCTCAATCAGCTGCCTGGTGAAGCGGTACCGTCGGATGCTGTCCCGTTCCACCATCGTTGCCAGGTCTGGGAATGGCCGATGGACAGCAGGAGCCCTGCAGTGCAGAGGAGAAGTAAGCAAGATCGTCAGTCACCCCACATATGCGGCATTGAACACACTCAAGATCCCAACATACATCATCATGAGGCACAACTACATGAAGTGTGCAGTACCGGAACGACATGTATGGTACATACATGGCCAACATCTGTCAACACGGTCCTACAGGTGGCATCAATTTGTCCCAGGTTGGCCCATTGGATATCATGATGCTGTGTCACAGTCACCCCCCAGTGACATGTGAGGACAGATGTGCCCCAGGCACCACAGCTCAACGACAGGCACATTCCCAGGGACCCTGTAATGCCACATGGACACTGGCATCACCTGGAGTATCATGTGTACACCACAACAAAACAAACATGACCCCCACAGGTAGTGGCCACACTTGCCATGGCAGGAGAGCCATGGACGTCTGTGACACACACGCACAACATCAGAGTCCATGCACACACAACGTGGATGTGGAGACTGTCTCCCATTGTGCACATGAAATCAGAGACATTGTAAACACTACATGCACAAAGACTGTGGAGGGCCATCACTATTGTGCCACTGGGACACCCTGGCTCAAACATACCGTCCCACATGGGACTCACGGGGTATGTGACATGACATACACAAACACCACTGTGAAATGTGACCATGGCACATGCACAGATATGAACAGTTGCACATCACAGTGGTCACGTACACGTAACACCCAGGATCCTGTCCCCATTAACACGTGCACAGCCTGGGGGTGGCTGCCCACAGGTGACACCCACAGGACAACATGTACACCAACATACACACAATAGGAAATGCAGCCTTACATGCCTTATGATAAGGTTTGGACAGGCTGTCGTGATGTAGGTGTGCCCCTCACTCCCTGGGAGCTATCTGTGGCTGGCATATGTCCATCTGAGACAGGCATGCTGACATATGCCAGTCACATGTACAGTGATGCGTTGAACAGCAATGGACCGATCGGTGCCTCCGGCCGGCCCATTGCTTTCAATGTGTGCGGGTACGCGTTGTACCCCTGTGCGCGTTGTACTGCAATGGACCGATCGGTGCCTCCGGCCGGCCCATTGCTTTCAATGTGTGCGGGTACGCGTTGTACCCCTGTGCGCGTTGTACTGCAATGGACCGATCGGTGCCTCCGGCCGGCCCATTGCATTCAATGTGTGCGGGTACGCGTTGTACCCCTGTGCGCGTTGTACTGCAATGGACCGATCGGTGCCTCCGGCCGGCCCATTGCATTCAATGTGTGCGGGTACGCGTTGTACCCCTGTGCGCGTTGTACTGCAATGGACCGATCGGTGCCTCCGGCCGGCCCATTGCATTCAATGTGTGCGGGTACGCGTTGTACCCCTGTGCGCGTTGTACTGCAATGGACCGATCGGTGCCTCCGGCCGGCCCATTGCATTCAATGTGTGCGGGTACGCGTTGTACCCCTGTGCGCGTTGTACTGCAATGGACCGATCGGTGCCTCCGGCCGGCCCATTGCATTCAATGTGTGCGGGTACGCGTTGTACCCCTGTGCGCGTTGTACTGCAATGGACCGATCGGTGCCTCCGGCCGGCCCATTGCATTCAATGTGTGCGGGTACGCGTTGTACCCCTGTGCGCGTTGTACTGCAATGGACCGATCGGTGCCTCCGGCCGGCCCATTGCTTTCAATGTGTGCGGGTACGCGTTGTACCCCTGTGCGCGTTGTACCTCAATGGACCGATCGGTGCGCACCCATTGACAATGGGCTTGCCTGGCAACGGACGCGTTTTCGAATATTCGAACGAGTCGGTTGCTGGAAAATCAGTTGGTCACCCACAACAATGTTGCAAAATCATGTATGTCATGAAGTTGAAATTTTGAAGGATGCTGTGGGCGTGTTTTGGTGCTGCTATTCCATGGATTGGCCAGATTCAGAAGATGCAAACGACTTGGACCTATCACTTTGGACACAAGGGACAGTATCTGCCTCTCCAGCACATATATATTGCTGCATGTTCCCCTGAGAGCCCACTTGCCTGCACTACATGCTCCAGGACGACATCTGCCACTGCACTGCTGCTGTCTCTGCCCCTCTGGACCCTGCAATGGCACGTACTGTGGAGAGAGCCCCAGCCTTCAGCCTTGAAGAGAACCAGGCCCTGCTGGACAGCCTACTTCCACAGTACAGCAAGCTGTATGGGACACCAGGGGAGCAGGTGAGTGTTCTGTGCACTGCCTTTCTGAATGTGCATTTTGTCTGACTAGCAAGGCTGAGAGTCAGCACACCACTGGCTAGCAGGCTCACTGAGTAGTTGTCACCCCCCATAGTGTGTAGTGACTTGCACTGGACAGGTATGGTGCAGTGACAGTGCTTCTGAACAGGGTTTTACTCCCCATGCTATGATACCATGTAGTGACTTCTGGAAAACTGTCCATGGGCAGCCGTGCACTGCCTGGGTACACCATGTGCCCCTGTGATTGCGACATGTATATGCAACTGTGTCATGCACGGATATGTTGCATGTGTAGTAATGGCCTTATCACTTTGTCATCCTGACAGGCTTCTGCCCATCGGAAGCATGAGATATGGAAGGACATCGTCCGGGCTGTCCGGTCCGTGGGGGTCTACAAGCGCCGGATCCGCAACTGCCAAAAGAGGTGGCAGGACCTTCGGGGCTGGACCCGGAGGATTGCACGGGTCCAGCTGAAGCTGTCGCCTCCTCGCAGGAGGGGCGGAACACGGACCCTGACCCCCCACATGCTCAGGATCCTGGCGGTGGTCTTTCCAGACCTGGATGGGCAGCTGAAGGCCAGAGAGCAGCAAGGAGGGGGTGAGTCAAAGACTGCACTGTGTACTCTGTCTAACATGTTATGTGCCCTCCTCGGGCCAGGTTGAACTGCCACAGTACAGCAGTCATGTTGTCCAGGAGCCATGTCCCTCTATTGTGCACTGCCCACTCCTCATCTGATACCCAGGTGTGGCCCTTACATGCAGGGAATTCTGTCACTTAGGACTGTGTCCTTGCAGTTTGCTTGACTCAAGGTGGGAGACAGCATCTGTTTCCCTGACTCTGTGGTGGGCATCATGGGTGGGTCCATTGCTTACACAATGCCTGTATTCTGACATGTATTCAGCGTGTTACTTTGATCTGTGGTCCAATTGCTGAGCTGATCCACCACATGTGGCTGGGGTACCTGGCACACACCCATGCTGCGGGTGGGAACAATGTTTGGGCCCCAGGAGTATGTATATGACGTGTGTCACACATACTTAGCCAGCTGCCTACAGTCCAGGGCTCATCCCTCATTCATGTGGGGCTGGACAGTCATGCCTACTCCAGGCCATACAATACACTCTGTACTCCCACTCCCGTGTATCAGAGGACACATTGTGCACAGTGATTTGACCCCTCAGGTGTCTGCCTCTGTGTCAGTGTGCTGTGGATTAGTCGCCAGGACTGCTGTGGAGTTTCTTGGTAGGGGCTCAGCATGCCACTGGAGATGTGACCATAGGAGACGATACTTGTGTGACACATAGGTGTCTGATCAGCTGCCCATGCAGACTGGGGCATGTAAATGTGAAGTTCAGGCAGCTGTTCCCCATGCACAGCAGAGTGTGAGGGGCTCAGGTTCAGAGGGTAGTGTCACAGGTCTCCCATATGTCCAATAGGTATGACCTGGACAGATGAGGGTTAAGAGGATGTGTTGTGGGGGGGATGTACATGTGCACTTGTGCAGCTCCAGGACTTGCATTCCCCATGACCTACTATTGTGACACAGTGCAGAGTGTTGTTGTCTGGCTGCAAAGTCATACATCACTGAGACAGTGATGTATGACTTTGCAGTCATGCCTCCGCCATGGCATGTGTCTACTGATTGGTGATCCTGCAGGGGAGTGACATGTGCTACATGCACACCATAGTGGCGCTGGCTATCAGGACATGGGTGCATCATGGTGTCTGTCGCTGGAATGCATCACATGCATTTCCTATTTGACTCTGGGCATCCCTTACATCCGTAAACCTGTACTGACTCAGTGGCAAGAGCTGTGATGTGTCCACACCGTGTCCTCTGCACTGTCCAACTACTGTGTACTTGGTGCATGTGTCAACACTGGGGTGTTGCAATCCAACAGACACCAGACAGATGGGTGCAAGGCCATGTGGGATGTGAGTGCCATGCTTGGCATCAGACTGACAATTGACTTCTCCTGTTCAATTAGGGCACTTTTAGCAATGTACAACTAATGATGCCAGGGCTTGCTCTGTAATGTGCTGTGCTCACAGTGGTGTGTGCGTTTGGTGCAGGTGACTGATGTCTGTCTGTTTCCCCATTGTTTGCAGATACATCCACGGCCACGGAAGGGGACAGCTCCACGGACCAGGAGGAGCCGGAGAGCCAGACTGGGTCAGCAGCCGAGGAGTGGTCGGAGGGACCCAGTGGCACGGAGGGCGAGGGGAGCCACACCGAGGAGTCCTCAGCAGCATCCACCTCAGCTGAGGACCAGAGCAACTCGGAGGATGACTCCCTTGTGGAGGCGGGTGTCAGCAGCCACCACACCCCAGCTAGTGTTGCTGTCCCCGCCACCACCAGCACCACCACCGCCCTCCCATCGGCTCCCATTCCCCAGGTCCGTGGAGGCTCCCATGTCCGGGAGCGTGTCTCCTTTGGGCCAGGCACCGCACCCCCTGCCCCTGTGTCCCCTGCTGCCCTGAGTGAGGAGTCTGTGTACCTCCTTCGCCAGCTCCATGTAGGGCAGACAGCCATGCTGAGTGTCCTCCATGCGCACACCGCGCTGTTGACTCAGCTGGTGTCGTTCATGGAGGGCATCTCATCGGGCATGTCTGACCTACAGAGGGGCAATAGGTCCATGGACTCCTCCCTGACGGCAGCAGTGTCCCTCCTCAAACGGTCCCTCACCCCTCCTGCCTCTGCTCCATCCACACTCCCCAGCACCTTACCCATCCCAGGCACACACACACTGGCACAGGCACACACCAGCACACACACATCCAGCACACTGACACACACGCCAATGACAAAACGCACACGCACGCACATTCAGGGGACTGAAGCCAGACTCACAGGGGATGGGGCCCTGGAACACACACACGCATCCACATGCACTGCGCAGTCCTCAGTTCCCTCTCCCTCCAAAGCACCCTCCCTTGCCTCACCTGCAACCCCAAAGTCACAGCAGCTCTTCCTCTGTGACCTCGGCCTCTTCCCCACCGATGAAGCTGCTCCAGCATCCCGGGGGAAGAGGAAGCCCACCCACACGGAGCAGAGTGCCCCTCGCCCCCGGACACCCTCCCCCAGGCGCAGACGGACTGAGGCCCCCACCCGCAAGTCCCCCCGGAGTGCTAAGAGCAAGACCCCGCCACCACCCTGCAGCTCAGGCACAAGGTCTCCGTCCTCCATCCCTCAGGCCCCCACTGCACAGGTGCCCCCACCACACCCTGCCCCAGGTTCCCCCACCCACAGATATACCATCCCCAAGATGCTCCGGCCTTCTCCCCCTGCCACTTGCTCTCCCAGCACCACACCCCCCGCTGCGCTTGTCTGTGCCACTGATGTGGTGAGGGTGTCCCCCCCTCTGTCCAACCCACCTTGCCTGTTCCCCATTCTCCTCCCCTGGAGGTAGGCACTGCAGTGGAGTCCACTACCGCCCTGTCTGACTTGGGCACTGCAGTGGCGGACCTGTCCACCCCATCTGCAGGGTCCACTGCAGTTGTGCCGGCACCCACGACATCTGTGTCATGCCCCCCAGTTGTGCCGGCACACACCATGTCAGACACCTCCACTGCAGTTGTCAGTGGCTCTCCTGCACCCACCACCCCTTCCCTGACTCCCCCTGGTGAGCCCTGATCCTGTCCCTGCGGTGCCTGGCCTGCCCCCCGGTTGCCCCTCCTAGTGGATTGTCCCTGGTATTGTGCAGGCATGCGTAGGGTGACATCTGCCAGTGTCACCCTGTTTGAACTTTGACAATGGACTGGCCATTGGCCTTTGCTCTTTTTTCAGGACTTCGTTTGGCCTCAACACATATGCTGAATAAAGCAACTTTCTTTTCTCTAGTGCTCATGCTTCAGATGTACATGTTGTTGGTGCAGCTAACCATGCCCTTGCTGCAGTGATGGTGATATCTGGTCTCATGATTATGAAGTGTTACTGTGCAGGAACCCATGTGGTCCAGGGGGAATGTGTCCTATCATGTGGTGTATCCATGTCATCAATAGCAGCATCTGAGGGTGTCATGTGTTCAGTATTTGGCAATGGGTTTCCTACTTACATTGGCAATTTCATATCTGTGGCTTCCACCCCTGCACATCTGTTGTGCCTGCCATCGTTGCATTTGTCTACTTCCCTGACCGTGTTGCCATCTCCAGTGGACATGCAGGTTTGGGCATCAATGGGGAGGGACTCATCCGTGTAGTCAGTGCAACATTGCTATACAAGTGTGTTGGATCTGTGCTGATGATTCCGTTGGCACATCCATGACCAGGCTGATGTGATGGGAGCCCTCATTTGGTGCTAATTGTTGATTGTGTGACCAAGTGCTCAGCTGACATGATGGGGCCCTACTGAGGCAACATATGGCACAGCTTTCCTCACACAGGAGTGGAGTCCCCTCATGGCAGTGTGTACACGTGTGACATTGCCTGCACCCAAGGTGTGTGTTGTATGTGCATGTCTGTGTGTTCACTTCCATTCATCTGCGCATGCTGTGATCCCTAGTGTTGTACCTGTTTGTGATGCTTGCTGACTTGAGCTATGTTCCCCCAAAGTCTTCTCCCTGTGTTCTCTGTGATGTGGGTGCATGGCACATTACTGGTCATCAGGGTGTCACCCATAGGTGTGTTTGCTGTCAGGGCTGAGTTTGTGTGCAGACGCAGATGGGTCACAGTCAGGTTTCCCCTTGGCACTTGTTGTTTGCCCCTGTCATGTGATTTCCAGTTTGTGTTATCTTTCAGTGATTGTGACATGTTGTGTGTGTGACTGCTGCCACTCCTCAGGGTCAGAGCTGCAATGTTGGAAGTTGTCTATGTGTGTTCTTTGTGGGTGACCTTGGCTTCTTCATTGGTGTGTGACTGTGGCTGGGATCCCATTGGTCGGTGTGGTATTGCCGTCATGTCCATGTACAGCGTAGTGTGCAGTGTGTCAGACATTCAGGAGTCTTGTTGAGTGTCCATGTGTGATGTGTTTCTACACCTTGGTTCCCACCCACCACCCTGGAATAGTCATGGGTGCATGTGCAATGTCACCAGTGCATGTGTACTTCACTGCTGCACATTGTTGGAGGTCGAGGGTGTGGTGTTGAGTGTGTGCAGATGAGAGTTGTTGCCCGGCTAGGCCCCTGCCTCCATGTTGGCCTTGGCTTACTGGCCATGCTGATTGATTTGTGCTTGTGTAGGTGTGATGGTAGTTTGTTGCTCAGGACACCTGACTGTGGTTCATAGTGTGAACGACATTTAGCTTTGTCATCACAGTGGTATTTTTATTCAGCCCAGGGTCACCACATTGTGGGGGCCCTGGGGGTGGTGCTGTGGTGTGTCTGTGACTTGCTGTGTCAGTTGTTGTTCCTACGTGCCTGTGTGACATGTGTGTTTTGTGCTCCCTCTCACCTGACAATGCCTGCTTGCCCACATAGGGGATTTGGATCCATGAGTTACCTTAGTGTGGCAGTGTATGCACATCTGTATGATTGGTATTCAGCTCTCCTCATGTGTTGTGTGGTTGCCTGGGGACACTGGCACCCCCACCCCTCACCTGCTGTGTATGATGACAGTGTTGGTCTGCCTGTTTGTGTTTGTGCATCTGCACCACTGCATTGGCATATCTTGGGTGTGCCATTGGCTGTATGTTGTTTGGTGTGTTTCCCCTGCTGTCCCTGGGACTCCTAGGTCATCGGTCAGCACAGTGATCATGGTTTGTGTGTCCCATTGCTGCCATGGTATGGTATCTGTTCACCTCACATCTGCTGTCTCCACAGGGTATCTGCATTTGTGTGCCCATTGGTGCAAATATGTGGTTCTGCATTCTGATGGTCACTTCTGTCATTGTGTCATTGATGACTGTTGACGGTCTCAGCCCCCATGGGTGTTGTTTGTCTGCACATGGCCAAAGGAATGTTTCATTTGCACTGCAGTATTTGGCTCCCCCAATTTATGTTGCAATGGGACACATACACTACTTTGCCACAGATGAGTTTTTGGTTCTGTGACCAGGAATGATCCATGCAGTTTGGCAGTTGCAGCTCTTTCTTTGTCAACAATTACCTTTTGGTCACTGTGATGATGAGGGTGTAGACCCCATTGCCACAATGGTCAAAATGTGCTTCAGCTATGGACCCCACACTTGCCTTTTGGTCACTGTGATGATGGGGGTTTAGACCCCATTGCCACAATGGTCAAAATGTGCTTCAGCTATGGACCCCACACTTACCTTTTGGTCACTGTGATGATGGGGGTTTAGGCCCCATTGCCACAATGGTCATGGGCTGCTTGCATTGTGGGTGCCACACACATATATGTGTGGCACATGTGCTAGGGGGTCACATTGTATGTTGAAAGTCATGTTCGGTGTTGTAGGCATTTGACACAGCCTACACACGCTTGTCATGGTGGTGGGGGGATGTCTTAATCTTGCATTCCCTAGGTTGTGGTGTGCTTGTTGTGTCATGCATTGTCCATCCTATGAGTGGGGGTGGTAGTAGTGGTAGGCATCCAGCCCCCCTGGGTGAGGGTGGTAGTAGTGGTAGGCATCCTGCCCCCCTGGGTGAGGGTGGTAGTAGTGGTGGGCATCCTGCCCCCCGTGGGTGAGGGTGGTAGTAGTGGTGGGCATCCTGCCCCCCTGGCTAAGGGTGGTAGTAGTGGTGGGCATCCTGCCCCCTGGCTAAGGGTGGTAGTAGTGGTAGGCATCCTGCCCCCGTGGGTGAGGGTGGTAGTAGTGGTGGGCATCCTGCCCCCTGGCTAAGGGTGGTAGTAGTGGTAGGCATCCAGCCCCCCTGGCTAAGGGTGGTAGTAGTGGTGGGCATCCTGCCCCCTGGCTAAGGGTGGTAGTAGTGGTAGGCATCCTGCCCCCCTGGCTAAGGGTGGTAGTAGTGGTAGGCATCCTGCCACCCTGGCTAAGGGTGGTAGTAGTGGTAGGCATCCTGCCACCCCTGGGTGAGGGTGGTAGTAGTGGTAGGCATCCAGCCCCCCTGGGTGAGGGTGGTAGTAGTGGTGGGCATCCTGCCCCCTGGCTAAGGGTGGTAGTAGTGGTAGGCATCCAGCCCCCCTGGCTAAGGGTGGTAGTAGTGGTAGGCATCCTGCCACCCCTGGGTGAGGGTGGTAGTAGTGGTAGGCATCCTGCCACCCTGGCTAAGGGTGGTAGTAGTGGTAGGCATCCAGCCCCCCTGGGTGAGGGTGGTAGTAGTGGTGGGCATCCTGCCCCCCTGGCTAAGGGTGGTAGTAGTGGTAGGCATCCAGCCCCCCTGGCTAAGGGTGGTAGTAGTGGTAGGCATCCTGCCCCCTGGCTAAGGGTGGTAGTAGTGGTAGGCATCCTGCCACCCTGGCTAAGGGTGGTAGTAGTGGTAGGCATCCTGCCACCCCTGGGTGAGGGTGGTAGTAGTGGTAGGCATCCAGCCCCCCTGGGTGAGGGTGGTAGTAGTGGTGGGCATCCTGCCCCCTGGCTAAGGGTGGTAGTAGTGGTAGGCATCCAGCCCCCCTGGCTAAGGGTGGTAGTAGTGGTGGGCATCCTGCCCCCTGGCTAAGGGTGGTAGTAGTGGTAGGCATCCTGCCCCCCTGGCTAAGGGTGGTAGTAGTGGTAGGCATCCTGCCACCCTGGCTAAGGGTGGTAGTAGTGGTAGGCATCCTGCCACCCCTGGGTGAGGGTGGTAGTAGTGGTAGGCATCCAGCCCCCCTGGGTGAGGGTGGTAGTAGTGGTGGGCATCCAGCCCCCCTGGGTTGGGGTGGTGGCGCGCATTCAGGCCCCTGTGTGCATATGTGGCATTGGTGATGGGCATCCCGCCCCTATGGTGCTGCTGTTGCAAGTATATTCAGATTCCCAGTGTATGTGTGTGATGTGTCGTGTACGTGTTGTATGTGTTTTGTGGTTGGTGTCTGACTTACCTTCTGCGCCGTACGCGTCCGTGCCTGTTCCGGTAGTAGATGTAGAATATTGGTATGATCGGGACGAAGGGATTCATGGTTGGTTCGTGTCGTTCGTCCTTCTCGTTGCTTCGCGTCGTCCTCGTCGCTTGGCTTCGTCCTCGTCGCTTCGCTTCGTCCTCGTCGCTTCGCGTCGTCCTCGTCTGTGCTGTGTTCGTCTCGTAGCCGTGGATCGTGTTGTGGCGCGATTCGGAGCTTATGTGCGCCTCTCCCGGATGCTTTGACGTGCCGTGCGTAGCGACGGGTTCGGCGCGTACGGAAAGCGCATCGTACTTGTCCGGCCGGACGGGGCTGCATTTTCCCTTCCGTGCGACTCGATTCGGCGTTTCCGGATTCGCCTCGGTCGGAGAACAGGACCTGGTTTGGGTGAGTACGGCTCGGCCGGAATTTTTGCTGTTGTGCGCATCGTACTTGCTCGTTCGGTGTGCTGTACGGATCGGTCGGGAAACTGGCTTTCGCATGGCTTTTTTCCCGACCGAATGGTATTGGGTGCGCCTCCGACCGAGATCGGAATCGGCCCCTTAGTGTAATAAAAAATGGAGCACCGTTAGCTGAAATATGACTATTTCCTGGCAATTGAGATAAGTACAGAAAATGCTTTTAAATGTACTTTATGGTGTGCATTGTATGTCCTGCATACCATAACTGGCCAAATTGAGAGGTTTCACATGTTTGCATTAGCTGAACCACAACAGCAGTGTAATTATGTTTTCCTCTCTCTCTCTCTCTCTCGACACACACACACCTACACATCAAACGTGCCTAACTTTCTGCTGCTTCTTTTCCATGGATTAATTTAAAATGAAAGCCAAGGAGTGGGCATCTTTTGTCCAAGTGACAGAGATGTGACATCTCTGTACAGATTTAGATTACAGTTCCACTTCTGAGTATGTCAATGTTTCGGGCCTCATTATGAGTGCAGATACTGTCAGGTACTGAGTCCCTGCACTTCTTTAATTTAAAAGGGAGAGTTCCTATGCTCCTCAGCAGACTGCCAATACTCTTAAAGGGAGAGTACGTTTACATCTCAGGAGCAAACAGATAATCCGGAATAATGAGTACCTACACTTTTATATTTCCATTTGAAGCACTGAAGTTGTCTCAAAATTCCAACTGGGGCTGGTAACTGTTACTGGCCACATCTGGAATTCTCATTAGGTGTTACATAGTCTGTGGAAACTCTGTCATGTTTCCCCTGAAGATTTTGGCTGCACCAAGCAGCCAAAATAGTTGGGGCTATGGGGGTGGAGGGAGGATGAGGAATTACTGGGGGAATCAAACCTAGAATGACAAATTTCCCCAGTAATTCCTCATTAATCAGGCTTCTACCTGGAATCACCATTAATTCCACACCTTCACAGTTAGCAGGACCCTGGTATCTATATCTCTTGAGGTGCAGAATTAACATCCCTGCATCAGTTATTTGTAATGGGGCTCTAAGTAAGTGTCCCAAAAACAAGAGGGGGGGACTAGGAGCTTGTTGTGGTCCAGTACCCGTGCTCCCTATGCTAATCACAAACCAAACAAAGGGTAACTGTTCCAGGTATGGGCGCAAATAGTCACCCACAAACAAGAGAAGGAAGGGAAAGGAAGAAGAGAGTAAGATCCTAGGTCTAAATCTCACATACTAGAGGCAAGCGCAAGCCTTGTCTCTTGATGCCCTCACACACCCCGAAGGATGTCATGCTTCATCATCGGGCGTATGCTCCTCGTCGGGCCGGCGCTGCAATGCCCTACGGGTCCCCCGAAGGGTCGCTTTAGCAGATATCTTTTGTTTGTACTGCCATATGATGAGTGTGGGTGTGAGAAAGAGAGTTCTAAGAGAACAGTGAGTGGGTGAGTGAGTGAATGGTAAAACTGGCTATACCAGAGTGAATAACATTTAATGTATAGGTTCCCTTGTCAGGTTGAAAAACCAGTAGTTCATGAGTTACTGATAGGGCGTAATGTGCCTTAGTAACTAGAGGTCAAAAGCAGACAAAATAGTTGGGGCTATGGGGGTGGAGGGAGGATGAGGAATTACTGGGGGAATCAAACCCAGAATGACAAATTTCCCCAGTAATTCCTCATTAATCAGGCTTCTACCTGGAATCACCATTAATTCCACTCCTTCACAGTTAGCAGGACCCTGGTATCTATATCTCTTGAGGTGCAGAATTAACATCCCTACATCAGTTATTTGTAATGGGGCTCTAAGTAAGTGTTCAAGCATATAGTAAAGTTGTCCTCACATCGAGCATAAGGCGTTTGTAATACACTGGCGGACAGTATAAAATGTAATTTGTTTTTAAATACCATTTCTAGCAGAACAGAATATCAAAATTAAACTTTTTTAACAAATGGGAATATTTAGACATTTTCATTGGATTAGGTAAATGTTACAAGAACCATAAAAAACCTAAAGCTTATTCAAAGGACTTGAGCCTGCTGTTGTGGGAAACTATCAGTTCACAGACCGATGATGAAGGCTGGGGCACAGTGAGAATGTTGCTTCTCTTATCTTCTAATATCTGAGAAATACCAGGCAACTTCACAGATGCATATGAAATATCTGGCATTACTGGCACACAACTTGTCAGGATTCATTTTTGTATCAACTCTGAAAGGGTGAAGGGCTGAGTCAGACTGGAAGGATAAGAAGCAATGGCCTTCCATTTCCTGCGTGTATTGTACTTATGTTTGCTGCATTGCCCCTTCAGAGGATGTGTTGCGATTTCAGCAATGGACGCTTTAGCCAACCGTGATAACATACTAGTTGGCAACAGGCATTTAGTGTTTGAAGCTTTGCCTAGCCAGCCCAATTTCTAAAATAGTGATTAGTAGTGGGTCGCAAATAGACCTACCCTATGAATATTAATGAGGTAAGTCCCAAATTGTGACCCACTATGATTCGCTGCCATCAGAGGAATGGTGGCCTGCTGACGTCAGCAGGCCACCATGTCTGTGATTGCTTTTACATAAAGCATTTTTTTGTAAACACAGCCCGTTTTCCTTAAAGGAAAACGGGATGCGTTCAAAAAGAAAAAAACTAAACGTTTAAGTTTCATTTTTTAAGAATAGGCAGTGGGACCACTGCCTGCTCTTAAAAAATATGTTTTCACCCATTCTCAACGGGGAAGGGGTCCCTTGGGGACCCCTTCCCATTTGCAAAGAGATTACCACCAACTTTGAGTTGGCGGTAAAGTGCAAATGTTTTGCAACCGCATTTCGGTACCAAAACATTCATACATAAAAATGCAAATGCCCTAAACCCGCCCCTTCCAAATACCGATTTGCAAACACAAATTGTGATTCAGTAACAGGTTATTGAATTGCAATTGGGGCTTTGTACGTGTGAAAATGCCTTTTTTGCGTTTACAAACGGCCTGATTCTGCAAATCGGGCCGTTTGCGACCACAAAAAGGCTTTGTACATCTAGCCCTAGATTCTTAAGATAAAGTCTAATGTTAGCTGTGATAAAATGTTTTAAATATATCTACCCTCACAGGCATAAAAATCATTGAAAACCATGTCACGAGGCTGGAACAAATATCTGATATGTAGCTTTATCAAGAGCATTGTGATGTCCCTCCCTGGTATTCTTGGCTAATTGATTTACAGCCCTAAGTGAGACAGGACTAGGGTTGCCACCTTAGCAAGAGACAAATAACCCTCATTTGTTGTTGTTCTAAGAGTCTGCAAACGCCCGGACGTGATACTAAATAGGGCTTTAACCAAAAGCGCATGTATTTATTTGTAACATTACTTTTCTGCCTCTGTTTACTTTAATTATTAGCCAGGGATCAAAGAAGCTCTAGAGCACATTTAAAAGTGTTTTCTACGTATATTTACTGTTTGAAGTATGAACAGATGAGTGCTAATAATATTGGGTTTAGGTGATTTTGCTTATTTTAAAAAAATAAAATATGGGTGGTGCTGATAAAAGAAACTGCCAGGTTGCTACGCTAGAAAGAATGCTATGGTTGTGGATATCAGGAAACTTTTTTTCCTGTATGACTGCACACTGTATTGGTGAATGCGTGGCCAACAAAAAGATCGATGACAGAACTTCATATGCAAACCTATGATGAAATACAGAGAGTATGTGACACACACATGTAGAGTCAAATAAAAACAAGCATTTGCAATGCAAATCGGTCTCGCTTTTTGGACCTTATAAGCATTTAGCCATGTCCCTTGTTCTTTGTTACAGGGTTCCTTACTGCCCCACGCCTGGGCTGCCTAGTGCTTTTTTTGTGGAGTCCATTTTACAATTTCCACCGTTGATCACACTGAGACACTTAAAAACACAGTTTTTATGAGACACACACATACGCACATACATATGTAAATATAGAGGAATGTTGTAATTTAATTACACCATGATCCACGATATGTGAGAAACATAGCTCTAGTACACCCAATGTGGTGACATCAGTGAGTCTCAGCGCCTTGTATAAAAGAAAAAGGTTCATCTTTATACCACATGTGCAGATGGACTTTGTGGCTGCTGTGTAGCATGATGAAAAGTTATAATAAAAAAGTGTTAGGAAAGCAGTCACAGAGCAGGACAAAAAGTAGAGCAAAAAGTGAGAGAGGAAGAGTTACAGGAAACTGGTCATAGGAAGTTAAAGAGAGTAAAAGAGATGCCAGATGGAGGAAGGAAGCAGGTGCATGAGGCTGGGGGCCTTGAACAGTATTGGAGCTGGGTCTGCAAGGTATAGTCGGAGTACTTGGCACAGGTAAGTGGGACAGGCAGGCCTAGGTAGAGTTTGCTTAATGACTGGTTTGCGCTGCAGGTGAAATTAAGTAGTAGCATGATGGGGAAGGAGTTCCAGGAGCAGTGGGCAGGGCTGGAGTGGGCAGCAGGGAAAGCAGGTGGTAGTGCAGCGTTGAGAAAAAATGTGGGAAGGTTGAGGGTGGTTTAGAACGGGTTGCTGAGAGCAGGAAAAGCAAACGAGTTTGAGCTATGTAGATTATGTAAAACCTACGGCTCATTTTAACAGACTCGTTAAAAAGACAGCGTTACATTTATTAAAACACTGGTATAATTAAAGCAGCGTCCAGGTGTAAATGGTGATTGCCCGGCAGTGCGCTTCCTCTTACCTGCTGGGCCTGCTGCAGCAGCTCAATGCGCTTGTGTAGGATCTGGCTGTTGAACTCGTGGCTCTGGATCTGCTGTCGCAGCTTCTGCATAGCAGCCCGCAGGTCGTCCCGCTGCGCCTTGTTCAGGCACTTGGTCACGTGCTTCCCCGGCTCGTGCTGCAGGGCGTTGTACAGCGTGGCCTCCAGGTCGTGGATTTTTTGCAGTGAGTGGACCACATGTGAGCATGCGTAGCCTCGAAGACACTGTAACGGTGTAGCTAGTGCCTGGAATCGTGTCGGAGACATCCGCCTGAAAATCCAAACACACATCCTTTAACTTTTTTTTGTTTATATTGTCACTTTTACAGCAGTTATAGGTGACTTGTACCATGCACATTCCACAGCAAAACAGCTCAAATGCGAGAGGCCAGTCGGACGGACATTATTTGGGTGACTATATGAATCACGTTAAAGGAAATATCAAAACGCATTTCGTTATCAGGAGGCAGGTGCATACCGCGATCCTAGCTGCAGTACATGCTTTGCAGAAGACAGACAAACCAGACAGAGGGACAAAAGGCAGCATGCGAAAAGCAAACACAAGTTCCCTAAACAGGTTTTATCTCCCAAACAAGGCCTTCTCCACAAACATCCTTTGGCACATTACCTGCGTCTCTGGAGTCCCCCACAGAAGCGAGAGCAGAAGAATGCAAGAAGTAACCATGATTATACTTTTTTTGGTGCGTGGAAGGAAAATGTTCCTTTTTTCTTTTTGATTTCTTCGCCAGGGAATGTTGCCTGCATTAATGATTTAGGTGCATGGCTGCCTGGCAAGTACACAATTAATGAGCCTGTATTACTCAATGGCGCTGCCCTTCCTTTGCTAAACTATTTATGAGCCCTCGGATGACCAGCTAGAGGTGCAGGGCAGGCTTTGAGAAAAGCTCCCTACCTGTCGTTAAGGTAATGCACCCCACATGGTGAAGTTTGCCCTGACAAATATGGCGGACGCGGTTTGGTTTTCGACCGATATTTAATAGAAGGGCCGGAGCAGGGGGCGTCATGGCTGGTTGGTGTTGCAAAGAATGTTCCCATCAGCGCTCGGCGAGTAAACAAAAGCTGACCATCCTCGCACTCTAATGAGAGCCTTACCTAATACTCACCACCTCCCAGCTCTCTGACAGCAACAAAGCCGTGGCGCGGAGCGAGGTCCACCCGATATCTTTCCACCCGTCCGCGCGGCCGTCTCCAGCGCAGGGAAAAGGAATGTGATGAAACATTGAAGGCTCGAAGTCCCCTGGGCTCTTCGGGTTCTATTCAGGAAGAAACGCAACACAAATTGAATAAAGTTATTCTTAGTCAAGTGCTATTCCAATGTCCGAGTAGGGTTGGGCAAAGTCCATAATAAGCAACACGCTCACTGCATTAATCGTACAATCCCATGTACAACTTATTCTCGAGAGAAAAAGTAACTATTTACTTTAAAATCACCACCTCACTGCAAATTTCAGCATGCTTGTTTGGCGCGCATGCGTACGATGTAAAGCATCGCGCGCATGCGAGAGTCTGGACAGGTCAGGCAATAAAGAGTGCGAATTCAGTGAGCCAATCAGAGGAGAAGACAAGCATTTGCAAATGCAACAGGACTCGTATTTACGCGAGACCTATTGCATTGTAAACAAAAATGCGGGCGTTCAAGAAGTCACGAACGGGAGTGGGTGGGGGGGTAGTGGTGGGCAGAGAACTTACGGACTTCAGGAGGGAACGGGGGAGGCAGGGGAACAAAAGAGTTTTAAAAGTAAAGGGGCCGATAGCCATGGAAGGAGAAAAATGACGACATGGCCGTCAGGAGGAGGGACTAACAATCCGAAAACGAATCAAAATGCAGCATTTATGATTGAAGCCAATCAAAAATATGGCGGGAAAGTGGGCGGAGCTTCCCCCCACTATAGTGTATACTGCATGCCTCGCAAAGCGAGCAGCGCATGCGCTGCACCGCTAGGCGAGACCTGAAAATTTATATCAGGCAGATCGACAGGCAGACTGACAAATTCTTATAGTCAGAAACATACACGGGAATACGGACAGAGCATGGCTTGGTAGAAAGTGAGAAAAATATATACTGGTAAAGAAAAAACACGGCCAGCTCTACAAACAAGCAAAGAAAGTGTCACTATTGTATTATAATTTGAGATAACACAGAGACAGATAGTTATTCAGATTGTTAATAGTCAGAGAGAGGCCCACAGAAGGATAGATTAACAGATTAGTTTCCTACTACACGGACCACCAAGATCATGTTTGTCAACTGCGTTTGACCCACAACTTCGTTTTATATGCATCATACATCCACAACTGAAAATACTTTGAGCAACAAAAGATATGTCTCAATTAACAAATAGTGGGTTTATTTAAAGATTCCACATTTAACTGGGCCGTTATGCCTACCTTGGTAGTTTTGCTGGATTTATAATTCTGTCACTGTGCCCTGGCCTATTTAGATCGATGGTGTCAAGGCCAACACCACTGTCTAAAAAGGTTCGGAGAGTGTCTCCAGTACAATAATTAAAGAGGCAAAGGGTGCCCCTTTTATTTTCTAGATGAGGTGCCAAGGTAATTATTCTCGTATCTCCACCATCACGGAGTTTAGCCACGTCTCAAAAGCACTAGGGCTGAGGGAGAACAGCAAAAAAAGTAGACAGCACTACACTGCCCCTGCACTCACCTTTGTTTGGGGGGGCTTGGGCCTAACTAAGCAGAGAATAATTACTGCTCAGTGTACACTGTCTCTGCCTGCAGCAGCAGCCTGCTCCTCGTCAGTGACGATGTGACTTGACGAGTTATGGTGCACGGTGCCTCACAAGGAAACACGCAGCAAAGAAATCATTTTTTCCCTGCAGTTACTTTTCAGAATGAAACAAAAAAAGGCACGTGTGATTGAGCTGGGCATGCACAGATAACAGATGCATTCAGAAGTTTAGTGCGCATGCCATGCCCAACTCAACCATAAAAATGACAACATTTCAGTCTGAGATTATTCTTTTACCTGGAGGGAGTGGGGCCGAAGCAGGCAAGGACTGCTGAACTGGACGGGTTGTTTCAAGAAAAATGCAGTGTGGGTAAATCACAAAATGCATTGTGCTTACATTGATTAGTAGCTGGGACTTTGCAAGGGGGCCCCTTGTAAGGTGGGGGCCCTGGGCCAAAGCCCACTTTGCCCCTGCCTTAAAACGTCTCTGGGGACTTAGGGTTTTTAGGGTCAGAGGACAAGGGTCGGGTGCTATTTTAGTTTATAGCACACCCCGGCTGGTAGGAACAGTACAAGATTTTTTCCCCTTTTGTGAGTTGCTTATTGACTTTTGGTGGCAATAGCTCTTAGTGATAATGTTTGCCAGGGCCTGATGACCCTGCAGGAGGTGTACAGGGCCAATTTGCTGTCAGCGGGGGCCTTGCAACAGGTTGGTGTACCCCACGTGGCGCGGCCGAGGTCAGTGGGGGTGTGGCGGCGGCCATTATGACCCTGCTTGTCCCCATCCAGTAAACAAAAGCGGGGAGGCGTAAGTGCTGCGACGGGTGCGGCGGGCAGTGCGGCGGGCCGGCTGTCTCGGGCTGAGGTGTTGCACTGCAGTTGGCGGGAGGCGGGCAGGAATTTATGAGTGGGGGCCCCAGTGCTTCACTCGCTCCTGGGGCCACTGTGCTGGCAACTGCTACAGGACCGGTAAAAGGCCACGGCACAGCTGCAGGGGCAGGCCAGGGCACAGGCAGATTTGATAACAGGCGTGCTTTCCAGGGGACTGTGCGCCCAAGTCGGGCAGCCTTCCCTGCGGTAGGAGGGAATGCGGTGGCTAGGCCTGCTCCATGCAGGCGCTGAGGTTTGGGACTGAGGATGCGACCACGTGCGGCCCGAGTGTGTGGTGATGCCTCTCGGCCACGCGGGGGAGGAGGCCATGGTCATGGTGGGGGCGGGCTTGTGAGGCCCAGGGCCTGCCACTGGATCTATCGAGTCCACACAGGCAGGCCCTATTTTCAGACCGGGTGGGGGGTGGAGGGGGGTGGGGGACGGGGGACCGTCACAATGGGGCGACTGAGGTGCCATGTTAACTGGTGGAGAGTAAGGTTTGGGAGCGACAGGGGCGGGTCAGCATTTACCAGGCATTGGAGGGGCATGGTTTTCAGCAGGTGGGGCCCCATGTCAGCAGTAGGGGGGTTTTGGGGAGTGGTTTGTCTGGCACTGCGGATTCTTAAAATGTCCTATGGGAGGGAGTTGCGCAGGGGCTTTCAGGTTCTGGGTGGGAAGCTGTTGGGAGACAGTGGAAGGATGGAGCGGTACTCTGTGCCCAGGGCGCATTCAATGGTTTGGTGATGGGGGGCCTGGGAGGTGGGTGTGATGCCACGACAGCCCCTTTATTGCTCCTGGGCAGGCCAGGGCCAGATTAGTGCCAGTGATCCAGCGATCTGGGACTAATAATTTTCCACAAACTAGGCCCAATTTCATTACCCACAAGCCCCTTCACGCTGAGATTTAGTGAATAACCAAACAATTACCAAATTTACCAAAATCCAATTTGTGTCTTCATATCTATTATACCAATTGTGGCGATGCAATCTTTATATAGTTGACAGGGTTTGGCAAACCAATACTTGCTTCTAGAGTAATCATAAACTAGAAAAACGCCTCTAATAAAGACAGGCACATTTGTATATTTATAATGTTTATCTAAAATAATGTGAAATAAATGCTCATCAATACCAAAATACAGTACAAATCATAGATCATCACAGAGCAACAATATCAGAGAAATAATGATAAAAACACATCTCAGCATAACAATGCATAAAGGAGTGGAAAGGCGAAGAGACAAAAGGTTCAGAGACAAAATACATTTGCAAATGATTATGCAAATTCAGTTTTCTGTCTGTACTAACCCAAATTGAATAGGAAATCTCCTCTCTGGCCATGAGAGCAATAAGGCCCCTCAAGTAGAGTTGAAGAGGCAAAGACTAAGTCAGGAATCAGCAGACAGGAACAGCCAGCCCAAGATTAGGAGACATCAAAGAAGGCCTCTCCTCACCCAGGTAGGAAAGCAAGACACCAACTAGCCACCAACAAACTCTCCAACAAAGCCCAAACTCCTCTCACCAGGAACCTCAATTATACCCTAAAACCCAAATGTCCAACCCACACTTGTGTCAGAACAGAGGATTTCTCTACACATGATTGGTTAAGGAAGGGGGTGTACTGTCACACCACTCTCGTCATGTCCCTTAGCTCATCTTCTTTATTGTTAATTTATTCTGCATATCTACTTCGACCCCAGGAAATACAAATTCGAGCCTTTATCATAACATTCGTTTCCTCCATCCTAGTCATGTAGCAAAATTATGTGTCACATTTATCCGTTCGTACTGCACGTAGAGAAAATGTTCTTTTACTCAAGGAAAATGTTGTTTCTATCAGCTGTCTCTTGGCAGGCACACAGGACTGGCGAAGGACACTTGTTTTCCACTGCCATCGTTTTTGCTCAGTATTATTTTGCAGAGTTCATTTATTTTCATTTAACCCCGTGTTTTCCGGCAGAACAGAAAACCATGCTTCTATGAAAAACAAACACAGGCATTATTAATCTCTTATAATGCTTTTCATTACGCATCCACCATATGTTGCAACTATCCATGCGCAACCCACGTTAATATTATTTTCCTAGCAAACGTTAATAATATGCATAAAAGCAGCATTAGTCTTTTATTTTTCGTTTGTCAAAAGCATTTGTGGCCTACTTCAGTGCTTTAGTATGCGCTTGCGCATTAGCATTTTCCCTCATGTTAGGCTGTTTTCCACATTAGTTTTTCACCGCTCACAGTTAGTAAATGTTACTGAGGGTTCAATTCGAGCAGGTTTTATTTCGCGAAAACCCTGCTCCATCACCAGCCGGGTAGTTGAGGTAGGTCCGGCGGCAGAGGCGGTATCTGGTTAGCCGGGAGGGTCTGGTGTGGCCTGACAACCGAGTCCGAAGGCAGAGCTTTTGTCCGTGTGGCCGGCCTTGGGACAATATTGGACGATTCTGCGGAGAGGCAAGGAATGGGATCCGCATCCGTTTTGCATGTATTTGACCCTTCTCAAGACCTTTATGAGGAGCAATTTGGTGATGGTAGTGTGGGAGATGGTGAGGTGCTGGGTATGAGTGCGGATTGTGGTGGTGCATTTGAGAATGCCGAGTGGGAACTGGACTATGGAGAGGATGAACTGGAGGAAGGAGAGATTGTGGAAGACAAGGTGCGTGAGAGTACATGGTGGTTGGCGCCTCAGGATGAGCATCGGGGGCTCAGTTAAATTAACCAAAGGGGGATATTTGGTGTTTTACAGCAGCCTGTCACGGTTTCAGCATCGGCAAGGGCAGTGTCCATCCAAACAAATGTGGGTCCGACCTTGAGGCCAGGTATGGAGCCTTGCGCAGTGGGCACTGCTGCTGGGGGTGTGGAAGTGAGGGTGCAGGCTGAGGGGACAGAAACGCACATGCAAGGGGAGTCTGGCCTTGGTTTATTGAAGGGTAAGTACGTGCAGGATCAGGGGACTGGCACGGAGGGGGGGGGAATGAGAAGGAAGGGACAAGTGACAAATCGCAGGAGACAGTGCTGAAGTTGTGGGAATCGGGTGAGGACAAGGGGAGAAAAAGGAGAGCAAGGAGGTAAAGCGAAAAAAGCTGCCACACATGGGGATCATGAAGCCTTTGGGGGCACACTTAATGAAGGCCACTAAGGTGCGTATCTGGAAAGGAGAGTACTTGGAGATTTTTAAGCCCTTACATAGGGAAGGGAGGGCAAAGGAGGGCTCCAAGGAGGAAGAGTATGAGCTGTCCTGCAGGCCCAAGGTGCCGGTCAATATTGAGAACTGGACAGCAGCTTTTCTTATTTATGCGAGTGTGTACTGTAAGAAATATCTGGAGAGGTGCGTGGCATTGTTTAAGTACCTCGACGTGGTGCGGAAAGCGCAAGTTATATTCAGGGGGTGGGCTTGGGTGCCCTACGATGAGGAGTTTTGCACCCTCTTTGTGGATGATGTTGATGGTATTTGGGGGCAGCAAGACCATGATCTGCTCCTCCAGATGATAATGCTAGAGTGGCCTGATCCATCGACGTACACGCCGCTACGTCGCACCACCCCTAAACGCATAAATTCTTCCCACGCAGCCCATACGCCTTGTGGGTGGACTCCGACAATGAGCTGAGGATAAGCTGCATCAAGTGTTGTCACCCACGGACCACAAATGAGCCGGCATCGCGGTCTTCATCTCGTCGGCCCATGGTGCAAGCCCACGGAAGTTCATCCACTGGAAACGAGAAGGAGCATCTGCAATTTCATTGTTTACCCCCGCAATATGTCATGCGGTGGCCATTTTAACAGTACTAGGTTGGATACAAGATATAAGTCAAAGCACGGCTGCCAGTGTGTAACTTAACACGTCGCGATAATGCGGAGCCTCATTTTCAAATATTAAATTAAATCAAAAATGTGTATATACAAATTGTGCAATTACAGAACGGAAAATGGTCCATCATGATATTCGAGGCGACATATACAGTCCTAATGGAAGCTACAATGGTGATGCACCAGATGTTAACAAAGGTCATGTTTTTATTTCTCAGTTTAAAAACTATAGCCCTAAGGAAAGATCGCGCTGCACAATCCATAGATGCAGCTTGGTAACCTCTATGACAAAAATAGGGTAAAGACTTTTTTGTCTACACTGTTCTCACTATTAGGGACACGTAAGGTTTTGGTTATGGTGAAGCTCCAATCCAAATATTCTTGGTTGTTGCCTTTTTCTCTTATCACTATTCACGTTATATATATAAGTTTAATTCTCTTCCTTTTCTTTCGCTTTATTATTTTTATTCATTTATTTTCTTTTTCTCATTGATTTGTTCATATATATAAAAAACAACTGTACTCTTTCTTGTATAATTCTAGAGATATTCTTACAAATTTTAGCCTCATTCTCTGACACATTTTACTTACCACCTTGATTATGGTTGTTAACTGCAAACACAATAATATCATTGCACGCTACAAAGCGGCTTTGTTCTAATCGATAGAAAGAACCATTCATATGAAGTATTTTCTTCACAGATATCACCGCTGATTTATTGTGGCCTTTTCCTGACGAAGGCACTCTCCAGTGCCGAAACGCGCGTAGAACACAACAGTCAATTGTAATTGTGCCACATTGTTCTTCTATGGACATGACAACCGGATATCAATTGTTATGATTATTTTTGTCATCAATTGAACACAACAGTCAATTGTAATTGTGCCACATTGTTCTTCTATGGACATGACAACCGGATATCATTTATGATTATTTTAGTCATCAATTTGCTGTTTTTAATCGAGTCCAGATTGTGTGAGACGTATGACTGCAGATATGAACGGAATAGTATGAATGGGTCATTTTATTGCTCAAATGATTATCAATCAAATATATTTTGTACTTTCTTAAGAAAAATAGTATTTGTTGGTTCTTTCTTTCAATATGTCTTTCAGTTTATTATCTAAATCGTAATGTATGTGTTGTATAATTGTTGCCTTAAGTATTTACATTGAATCAACTGGGAAGATGACATGGTTATGATCACTTTAGACATCACCAGCTTGTACACTTGTATTGAACATACTAAGGGCCTGAATGCAATTAAGTGGTTTTTGAACAAACGTGAACTGAAATATCATGACCACAATATTATGTTGTTAGATATGACAGCTTACTGTCTTGAAAATAATATCTTTCTATTCGATGGTCAACTATTCAGGCAGAGACGAGGGACAGCGATGGGCACGTGCTTCGCCCCCAGCTACGTGAACTTGTTCGTCGGCTGGTGGGAGAAGCACGTGGCCTGGGCGGAACAACCTGAACACTGGGTAGAAAAAGTTGCCCTATGGGCGAGATACATCAACGATTTATTTATCGTCTGGATAGGGACCGCCGAGGAAGCTAATAGATATATAGCAACCCTAAACCAGAATGACCTGAATCTCGTATTTACTGCTACCATAAGTGCAACCAGTGTCTTTTACCTGGATCAGGAGGTATATACCGAGGGCAGGAAACTATTAACTAGGCTTTACCGCAAGCCAACCGTGGGCAATACTATCCTGCACGCGGGCAGCCAACATCCCAGAGCCCTGATCAAAAACATACCGTTTGGCGAGCTTTTGCGGGTCAAACGGAACTGTACTACCAACGACGAATATATGAAAGCCAAAAGCAGTACGATGATGAGGTTCAAGGCCAGAGGCTACACCGATGGCATATTACGGGAAGCTGTCTGCAAAACTGAAGAGATAAATAGACAGACACTCCTAGCAGAAAAGCCGAAAGCTGTCACCAATATAGGACCCATTAGAATGATTATGGGGTATCATGAGAAATCACACAGAGTCACTCAAATATTTAGGAAGAACTGGCACATCATCCAGACTGACAATGTGATAAAACACGCCTTACCGCCGCACCCACTCATCACTTATAGGCGTAGCACCTCCATCAAGGATCACCTCGTTCACAGTCATCTTGCTACCACTCCAATCAGGCAGGACAAGTGCCAGGGTTTCTTTCCCTGCCTTAGATGCAAGGCTTGTAAATTCAGCAGAAAGGTCACTGAGTATGAGGTGGGAGGGCAGGGCTCTAAGAAGTGCAAGAAAATCAATAAATTACTTAACTGTAATTCTGATTTCACCATTTACTGTTTAGAATGTCCCTGTCTGAAAAGATACATTGGCAGCACCATTCATCCTGCTAAGAAAAGGATACTTGAGCACATGCGTGCCATTGCCAATAAAGATCAGACCTACCCAGTGGCACGACACTTTGAGCAAGAACACAAAAGCAATCGTGACTTATTGCAATTCTTTTGTATTGATCGGATTGGGAAAAAAGAGAGGGGAGGAGACATGGTGAAAGAGCTGCGGTGTCTGGAATCCAGATACATTGTGGAATTGTCCACTAAAACTCTGCTAGGCCTGAATAACGAGGAAGAATTGTGGGTACACATCGGGTAGGTTGGGATCTTCCCGCCTTACAGTGTATGAATTAAAGTTGGAGGCTATGTTATAGATTTTGATATTTTTTCAACAATGTAAATACCAAGCACCAGAGAGTCGAATCTATTTAGCAAAGGCAATGGAGTTTGCCCATTCAGGGCTTCATTGTTTCCGTAGGAGACATATATACGGTCTTATACACTACTACCTTTTGTTAAGAATTTGTAATAACGTATGCTGATTAATGATTTCTTTGCCAGCACGTGATGCGATGAGGTTTACACCCTTTCTGGTGCATCACCATTGTAGCTTCCATTAGGACTGTATATGTCGCCTCGAATATCATGATGGACCATTTTCCGTTCTGTAATTGCACAATTTGTATATACACATTTTTGATTTAATTTAATATTTGAAAATGAGGCTCCGCATTATCGCGACGTGTTAAGTTACACACTGGCAGCCGTGCTTTGACTTATATCGTGTATCCATCCTAGTACTGTTAAAATGGCCGCCGCATACGCATATGCTTTGTCTGTGATTTTGCGGGACATTTTCACTTTCGATTGTGCATGATGAGGAATTTCCTTCCGGTATGCTTAAATACGATTTTGTTTAAACTGGTAACTGACATTGAAAAAGGCGTTGTTTGCCGAAACGCGTCAGTCAGTTTTCGTGCTGCTTGCCAAATAAACCCTTTACTTTAATTTTCCCTATTGAGTGCCTCCAAGTTTGTCCACAGGAGGGCGGATCGTTTATTGCTATGTGACGCGACTCACCACCGCGCTGGAGTGCACCCGGGACGCGTGGTGCGGCGTCTGATGAACTTTCGTTGGATGCCATATATATATATATATATATATATTATATATATATATATATATATATATATTCACACACAAGAATCCTGTCTGCCAATCCTCGGCAGAACCAGTAGGCACGGACCTCAGCCAAACTCAAAAGAAGACTTCAAACGTGGTGTCGTGGAAAAAGCAGTGCAATTTAATCCCAGATTATCCTCAGAAATACACAGGCATAGTGCCTGCCATGACGCGTTTCACTCGACACAGCGAGCTTGATCATATATATATTCACTGAAAAAACCATAGGTTTTAGGGACAGTTATAGTTAGTTGGACATTGCACTCGTTCAAAACCCGTGAAATTCCCCCGTTATAGTTAGTTCAGCTAACTATAACTCGCGCCCCGCAATGCACTGCTGATGACGTCACATATTACATCACTCATGACATGGTCAGTGACATCACTGATGACATCACTGATGACATCTCAAATGACATCACTGATGACATCATCCAGTGACTGTGTGTTTCTGTAAAGTTTAATTTTGTTTTATATATATGCCAAGCTGTATTGAGGAATGAGTGGGTGTATAAGTGTCTGTATGGAGGATTTAGTAGGTACGTGACTGACTGTATAAGTGAGTGATTAAACGTATCTTACTGAATGCATGGGTTATTGACTAAACTGGGTGAATGTCTGAATCCGTCTGTCTGTTGCTGTGTAAGTGGCTGCATGGGTTTGTGAATAGCTACATGAGTGTCTATATGAGTTATTGATTGGTTGTCTGAGTATCTGTATGGGTGCCTGAGTGTTTGTGTGGGTGGGGTGTGTGCGACTCTGTGCATAGATGTGTGAGTGGGTGATTCACTGGGTGGATGGTTTCAAGAGTGCATCTGTGATAGACTGTATGGGTGGGTAAGTGTGTGTAAGAGTGTGTTAGTGAGTGAATGTATGTCCCAGTGGTACATGTGTGAGTAACTACATATGTGAAAGGCAGTATATATGTGTGTTGGAGTATATAAATGGCTATAAGTGAGAGTGTGTGATTGTGAGATTGGCTGTATGGATGAGTGTGTGCTTGTATCAGTGATTGTATAAGAGCGTAACAATGTGCTAGTATTTGTATGAGTAAGTGAGCTGGTGTGTGTATGACTGTATAGGTGAGTAAATGGCAGTGTGAATAATTATTTGCATGACTGACTAGGTGTGTGAGTACCTCTATGGATGAGTGGCGGTGTGTGAGTGTCTATATAGGAGTATGAGTGCATATGATAGTCCTGTACTGAGTGACCGTAAGTTTGAGTGACTGTACGGGTGAGTTAGTGGATGTGTGTGTAGACCTAAGAATCAGTGAGTGGGTATGTAGTTATTGGTGTTGGAGTGTCTATGGTTTTGCGAATGGCAGTCTGTTATTTAGAGTGGGTGTATCAAAGGTTATATTAGGGTGTGAGGAGGTGCATCAGATTATCACGTGGATGATGTCATCAGTGATGTCATCAGTGATGTCATTTGAGATGTCATCAGTGATGTCATCAGTGATGTCACTGACCATGTCATGAGTGATGTAATATGTGACGTCATCAGCAGTGCATTGCGGGGCGCGAGTTATAGTTAGCTGAACTAACTATAACGGGGGAATTTCACGGGTTTTGTACGAGTGCAATGTCCAACTAACTATAACTGTCCCTAAAACCTATGGTTTTTTCAGTGAATTTCAAAGGTTTTTTAAATGCTAATTTCTAACTATAACGTGTCTGAAACCTATGGTTTTTTCAGTGAATTTCAAAGGTTTTTTAAATGCTAATTTCTAACTATAACTGTCCCTAAAACCTATGGTTTTTTCAGTGAATTTCAAAGGTTTTTTAAATGCTAATTCCTAACTATAACATGTCTGAAACCTATGTTTTTTTTCAGTGAATTTCAAAGGTTTTGTAAATGACAATTTTGAAATGTATTAATTGTTATATTTATTTTTTGGATACTGATTTACTACATTTTTTTAAACTATTTATTTTTACATATTTTATTTTTTAAATTACATTGTAATTACATTATACATTACATTACAAAATATACTTTCTCTGAATGAATTACTTTAGTTTAAATACTTTGCAAATAGGCAATAGACTTTTAAGTACAGTAGTTACAGTTGTTGCAATGGGCAACACAATTTCAAACACAATGCAACATTGAGCTCAATGTGAATTTCTAGTTAAATGCAATTAGTTACTTTATGGATTACTTTTCTAACCACAGGACTGGATCCTAGATTCAGTCCTGGGACATCTCCTGTAAACAGTTGAGTAAAAGCGTTTTGGTTACAGTAGTGATTTTTAAGGAATATTATTGTATTTTAGAAGTTGACACTTAGAAACTTTTTCACATAGAATCACCAATGTTATCCTACGGGAGGAAATTCACTTAGCAGGTAAGTAGTGTTATCGTTACTTTTTCTTACTCAGTGTTGGATCCTGGATCCAGCACTGGTGCATCTCCTGTAAACAGTTGAAAGAATGCGTTTAAGTCATACAGGCGATTTTTAAGGAATATTTGTAGTTTGTGAAAATCGACACTGAAACATTTCTGCTGAAAACCAGACAATGGATTCCTATGGAAGGAAATATAAGTTACTGGTAAGTACGGTTAGAATTACTTTTCAGGGTCAGTGCTGGGCTAAAAGATGCAGCACTGGGTTCTCTCCTGATAACAGGTGAGTAAATCGGAATTCGTATTTTGGCTGATTTTAGAGGAATATTTGTATGTTTCAAAAATCGACACTTAGAAACTTTTTCAGCAAAAAGCAGGCAATGATATCCTATGGAAGGAAATTCAAGTTACTGGTAAGTACGGTTAAAATTACTTTTCAGGATCAGTACTGGGCTGAAAGATGCAGCACTGAGGTCTCTCCTGATAACAGGTGAGTAAATCGGAATTCGTATTTCGGCTGATTTTAGAGGAATATTATAAAGTTCCAAAACTCCACACTTAGAAGAATTTCCAAGTGAAACCAGTCAATGATATCCTATGGAAGGAAATTCAAGTTACTGGTAAGTACGGTTAAAATTACTTTTCAGGATCAGTACTGGGCTGAAAGATGCAGGACTGAGATCTCTCCTGATAACAGGTGAGTAAATCGGAATTCGTAGTTCGGCTGATTTTAGAGGAATATTTTCACAATGGTGAAGGGAGGGGGCGGGCCTGAGGGGACATCTGTGCAAATGCGCCCCGTGGTGCGTTTTAAGTTGGGGGATTAAGTCCCCTTGAATCATGAGGGTCCCTGGGGTCCAACTAGCCCACCCTGTACCTCCAGTATGCGCTAGGGAGCTGCGTTGCAGAGAGGTGTTCAGAGGCCACGCCCTTTTTGCACCTCTCTGCAACGCAGCTCTGTGGCGCTTTCTGGACGTACCTGGTGGGCTAGTTTGCCCCAGGGACCCTCAGGATTGAAGGGGATTTCATTCCCCATCTTAAAATGCGCCACGGGGCCTGTTTGCACACATGTCACCTGAAGCCCCGCCCCCTCCCTTCACCACTGTGCAAACGTGCCCCGTAGCGCGTTTTAAGTTGGGGGATTAAGTCCCCTTGAATACTGAGGGTCCCTGGAGTCCAACTAGCCCACCATGTACCTCCAAAAAGCGCCACAGATCTGCGTTGCAGAGAGGTGTAAAAAGGGGCGTGGCCTCTGGACACCTCTCTGCAACGCAGCCCTCTGGCGCATACCGGAGGTTCCTGGTGGGCTAGTTGACCCCCAGGGACCCCCAGTATTCAAGGGGAATTACTTCCCCTTCTTAAAACGCGCCAGGGGGCGCGTTTGCAGACTGCTGCAGGGAGGGGGCGGGGCCTCGGGACGATGCCGGTCTTTTTTTTTTTTTTTTGCTTTTTTCTGCCCAGGGGGTCCTTGTGGGACCCCCTGAGCAGACCTAGGGGGTCAGGGTGTTTCTACCCTGCCCCCTTTGTGCGTTTTGCGCACTTGTTTCTTGTGTTTTTTTTTTAATCAGTGGGATCCGCGCACCCTAAGCGCATCCCGCCGATTTTGAAAAAAAAAATGCTTTTCTGCCCAGGGGTCCTTGTGGGACCCCCTGAGCAGACCTAGGGGTCAGGGTGTTTCTACCCTGCCCCCTTTTGCGCTTTGCGCACTTGTTTCTGTCCCTCGGTTCTACCGAGGGACAAAATGGCTGCCAACACTTCCTGATTTGGAGTGTTGACAGCCAGCTGACAGCCAATTAGCATGCAGCTCGTGATCGGGACGGTGCGCACAGGGTGCGCTGAGGGTACGCGGACCCTACTCGGCCATAGATATATATGTGAATTTACTTTTGATTTTCTCAGGAACTACTGAACGGATTTACACCATTTAAGCAAAAGGCACCAGTCTGAACCAAGGGCTACCTCTTTGCCAAATTTGGTGTAATTCCGTTCAGCAGTTCGGGCTGTAGCTGCGACTAAAGGTTCCTATGGAAAAATGAATGGGGAAAACGCGTTTTGGGACCCCCTTTTTCTCGGCCCCCGCTTGACGAATCAACCCGAGACTTTCAGGGTAGGAGCGGAGCGGAGCGCCCCAACAAGTTGGAAACTTTCGCGAAGATTCGTCAACCGGCGCCAACGTTATTTCAAATAGAATGTCGCGGATTTCCTATGGATAATAGGTTCTAACTATAACTATCTACTGGCGACTGCCAGTAGATAATATATATATATATATATATATATATATATATATATATATATATATATATATATATATATATATATATTATCTACTGGCGGTCTATATATATTATCTACTGGCGGTCGCCAGTAGATAGTTATAGTTAGGACCTATTTTCCATAGGAAATCCGCAACATTCTATTTGAAATAAACTTTCAAACTTTATGGCCCGCTCTGGTCCGCTCCTACCCTGAAAGTTTCGGGGTGATTCGTCAAGCGGGGGCTGAGAAAAAGGGGGTCCCAAAATGTGTTTTCCCCATTCATTTTCCCATAGGAAACTTTAGCCACGGCTACAGCTCGAACTGCTGCACGGAATTACACAAAATTTGGCAAAGAGGTAGTTCTTGGTTCAGAAAGAACCCTTTTGTTAAATGGTGTAAATCCGTTCAGTAGTTGCGGAGAAATTAAAAAATAAGAGTAAAAAAATCAATTTCCCATAGGAAACTTTATGCAAGGCTATAGCCCGAACTGCTGAACGGAATTACACCAAATTTGGCAAAGAGGTAGTTCTTGGTTCAGAAAGAACCCTTTTGTTAAATGGTGTAAATCCGTTCGATAGTTGCTGAGAAAATCAAAAGTAAAAACACATATATATCTGGGCAGAGCCTAACCACACATGTCATCGTGAGATCTGATTGGCTGTCAGCACTTCATCCTGGAAATGCTGGCAGCCATCTTGGGACCAATATAAATGATAGTACCCCATTGAAATGCATTGTAGTGAATCGAAGATTTTGAGGGTTACCAAAAGGAGAACTATAAAGGGTGATAACAGACTTTAGTTACATTAGAATTCATTTGTTGATGGTACCATACTAATTTCAGGAATTGTGGTGTCTTCTAAGGTGATTTTACCCTGTGAAAAACCTTCTTCTGGGATATCATGAATCATGTTTGAGAGAAAACTATTTTCACATGCTTGTCCCATACAGTTTTGGAAGGTGCTCCAGAAGCTAAAATGAGAGCATATTTTCTGTAAATTCACATTATCTTTCTCAGTCATGTGAGAATGAAGTCTGACATTCTCAGTAAAACATGTACATCCAACAATGGCAGAGACTGTCAGTTGATTCCTTTGTGTTCTACTGCAGCTTCCCAGAGTGTTCTAAAGAACAACTAGAGTGCTAACAGCCTTACTTATGACAAAAGTATGGCACACCTGAAGCCATCTTGATTGGAATTAACTGGTAACACTTAAAACATTTAATTTAAAAAGGAACAAAATGATGGGGTTCATGACATGTTTCAAGTGTGATCTCAAATATCTTCCTGTTATATTTCAACAGGAGCAGCCTGTCAGTTGATGCCTTTGTGTTCTACTGTAGCTTCCCAGAGTGTTCTAAAGAACAACTAGAGCGCTAACAGTCTTACTTATGACAAAAGTATGGCACACCTGAAGCCATCTTGATTGGAATAAACTGGTAACACTTAAAACATTTAATTTAAAAAGGAACAAAATGAGGGGGTTCATTTTGCCATAGAAATTATGGTTAGTGCTGTAGAAAGAAAAATTAGGACATGTTTTAAGTGAGATCTCAAATATCTTCCTGTTATATTTCAACAGGAGCAGCCTGTCAGTTGATGCCTTTGTGTTCTACTGCAGCTTCCCAGAGTGTTCTAAAGAACAACTAGAGTGCTAACAGCCTTACTTATGACAAAAGTATGGCACACCTGAAGCCATCTTGATTGGAATAAACTGGTAACACTTAAAACATTTAATTTAAAAAGGAACAAAATGAGGGGGTTCATTTTGCCATAGAAATTATGGTTAGTGCTGCAAAAAGAAAATGTAGGGCATGTTTTAAGTGAGATCTCAAATCCTCTTCTATTTCATTAGAAAATTCTGACATGCAGACTGAAACAATCACTTTCAATACCAGCAGTAGACTTCCAGTTAACTCCTTGGTGAGCAGTAGCTTTACTACAGTGATCTAATGAACAACTAGAGTGCTAACATTCTGAATTTATGGCAAATGTGTGACACATCTGAATGCCTTCTTGATGGAATCAAAGTAAAAAACTGAAAGCATTACCTACTGAGGAGACTGTAGTAAATGAGGAAATTAGGAAACTTCATAACAAATAAGTCTCCCAAGATGGCCACCAGAGAAAAAAGAGCCCAAATGTAGCACAAATATCACCCAGAGGTAGCCCACGTATAGCCCAATGACAGAAGTGTGCAAAACACTTTTTATTTTTTGTTTTTTTGCAGTTTTATATATTGCAGACTGGTCAGGTATTGGAGTGCTTTACATGAGCATTGGTTACATCACACAAGGACAAATTCATGTTGGTTGACCCCTACACTACCCAAACACCACTGCTCTACCCTAAACCCTAAAACACTACCACCAGCACGACCCCCTTCACTACCCAAACACAACTGCACTACCCTAAACTCAAAAACACTACCCCCAGCACGACCCCCTACACTACCCAAACACCACTGCACTACCCTAAATCTACCCCCTACACTACACAAATACCACTGCACTACCCTAAACCCTAAAACACTAGAACCCAGCACGACCCCCTACAGTACACAAACACCACTGCACTACCCTAAAACACTACCCCCTAGACTACGCAAACACCATTGCACTACCCTAAACCCTAAAACACTACCCCCAGCATGACCCCCTACACTACACAAACACCACTGCACTACCATAAAC
Source organism: Calotriton arnoldi (assembly GCA_963921515.1). Lineage (NCBI taxonomy): Eukaryota > Metazoa > Chordata > Amphibia > Caudata > Salamandridae > Calotriton > Calotriton arnoldi. Next base: position 68,485 of record CAWUFW010023270.1, read on the forward strand.
ACTAAAACACTACCCCAGCACGACCCCCTACACTACCCAAACACCACTGCACTACCCTAAACCCTAAAACACTACCCCCAGCACGACTCCCTACACTACACAAACACCACTGGACTACCCTAAACCCTAAAACACTACCCCCAGCACGACTCCCTACACTACCTAAACACCACTGCACTACACTAAACCCTAAATCTACCCCCAGCATGACCTCCCACACTACACAAACACCACTGCACTACCCTAAACCCTAAAACACTACCCCCAGCACGACCCCCTACACTACCCAAACACCACTGCACTACCCTAAACCCTAAAACACTAACCCCAGCATGACCCCCTACACTACCCAAACACCACTGCACTACCCTATACCCTAAAACACGACCCCGTACACTACACAAACACATCTGCACTACCCTAAACCCTAAAACACTACCCACAGCATGACCCCCTACACTACACAAACACCACTGCACTACCCTAAACCCTAAAACACTACCCCTACACTACACAAATACCACTGCCCTACCCTAAACCCTAAAACACAACCCCCAGCATGACCCCCTACACTACACAAACACAACTGCACTACCCTAAACCCCCTACACTATACAAACACCACTGCATTACTCTAAACCCTAAAACACTACCCCCAGCACGACCCCCTCACAACACAAACACCACTGCACTACCCTAAACCCTAAATCGACCCCCAGCACGACCCCCTACACTACCCAAACACCACTGCCATACCCTAAACCCTAAAACACTACCCCCAGCATGAACCCCTACACTACCCAAACACCACTGCACTACCCTAAACCTTAAAACACTACCCCCAGCACTACCCCTACACTACACAAACACCACTGCACTACCCTAAACCCTAAAACACTACCCCAGCACTACCCCCTACACTACCCAAACATCACTGCACTAACATAAACCCTAAAACACTACCCCCAGCACAACCCCCTACACTACACAAACACCACTGCACTACCCTAAACCCTAAAACACTACCCCAGCACGACTCCCTACACTACCCAAACACCACTGCACTACCCTAAACCCTAAATTTATCCCTAGCACGACCCCCTACACTACCCAAACACCACTGCACTACCCTAAACCCTAAAACACTACCACCAGCATGACCCCCTACACTACTCAAACACCACTGCACTACCCTAAACCCTAAAACACTAACCCAGCACGACCCCCTATACTACCCATACACCACTGCACTACCCTAAAGCCTAAAACACTACCCCCAGCATGACCCCCTACACTACTGCACTACCCTAAACCCTAAAACACTACCCCCAGCACGACCCCCTACACTACCCAAACACCACTGCACTACCCTAAACCCTAAAACACTACCCCCACCCCATGCCCAATCCCCCTTACCTCTCACTCCTCGTGGTTCCTCTCTCCTCGTGGTTCCTGCTTCACATCGTCTCTGAGGGGCGGTGCACGTCGTTGTGAGGAAACGGAACAGCCTCTGTTTCCTTACAATGACATGGATCGTCTACATGTTTTTTAGAACGCATGGTCATTTACCATACATACCTTTACAATAAAATTCGTTGTAAAGGCATGCGTGGTAAATGACCATGCGTTCTAAAAAAATGCGTAGTAATGACTTCGTGATGTACAACGTATGCATGGTAATGCATGCGTTGTAATGGTATCGCAAAGTAAAAAAGTCGTTGTAACGGCTGTTTACCGATCGAAGCTGGCCCCTGTTCTTCAGTGAGACGTTTATTTGATTAATTAGGAGGAAGGAATGTGGTTTTTTTACCGAAAAGTGCATTCCCGGCTGTTGTATTGTGAAAGTGTCCGCGTGGCCTGGTTTCACTTCCGGTGAGAGAGTGGAAGAGTCTGTTTGGATCTAAAGGAGTTCTGTTGTTGGAAGGGGCCGGCGCGACATGTCATCAGAAAAAATTGCTAATGGAAAGCGTCCTCCCTAAAGTGTGGAGCAGTGCCATGAGTGGTCAACGAGTGTGCGTCCCACCGCAGTATGACCGTACCGCGTGACCCATGTGCCACCTCCAGGGTACGGGAGGCAGAAGCGGCATCGCAGGTCCTCTTGAAGACCGTTGTAGCACTAATTCTACATTTTGGTACTAGGGCATTTTAACATCGTTGTTCCTGCCAGATACAAAGAGAAGATCCTGTGTTATTCAGTGCCCTCGTTACCTTTTTTGTGGGTTGTGGTGCTTGTCACTTCGCTGCCCGCCGGTGCACACGACTGGGTACCCCACCTCGTGTGCCATCTGCAGGGCCTCTGCCCTCGGATCACTGGTTTCGGTTTCTGGAGTGGCAACATAAACAGTTGCTCCCAAAGGACTAGCCTGAACACTTAGGTGAATATCCCCTGCACCAGCATTCCACGGAAATTCTTTCCTAGCTCTCCCACGTCAACGAGGACGTCATAATAGCACGGCTCCGCTCGCGACACCGTATGACGTCATCGGAGCCATAAGAGAACCTCGTCGGCGTGCTGACGTCAGTTCCACCCATTTTTTCCGTGCCACCGAGGCAAACAGGGAACCGCAACATTTTCACATGTATACATAGTATAATAAATATATATATATTCACTGTAAAAACCATAGGTTTCAGGCACGTTATAGTTAGAAATTAGCATTTAAGAAACCTTAGAAATTCACTGAAAAAACCATAGGTTTCAGGCACGTTATAGTTAGAAATTAGCATTTAAAAAACCTTAGAAATTCACTGAAATAACCATAGGTTTCAGGGGCATTATAGTTAGTTGGACATTTCACTCGTACAAACCCATAGAAATTCCCCCGTTATAGTTAGTTCAGCTAACTATAACTCGCGCGCCCGCAATGCACTGCTGATGACGTCACATATTACATCACTCATGACATGGTCAGTGACATCACTCATGACATCACTGATGACATCTCAAATGACATCACTGATGACATCACAGATGACATCATCCAGTGAATGTGTGTTTTTCTGAAAATTAAATATGTTTTATATATGTATATCTCAAGGTCGATGGAAGAATAAATGGGTATATAAGTGTCTAAATGGATGATTTTGTTTTGTAAAATTGATTGTATAACTGACTAAGTGTATCTTAGTGAATACATGGGTTAGTGAGTAATGTTTAAATATGAAAATATCTGTATCAGTCTCTCACTTTGTGTATAAGTGGCTGCATGGGTTGGTGAGTAGCTACATGAGTGTCTATATGGGTTATTAGTTGGTTTTTTGAGTATCAGTATGAGTGTCTGAGTGTCTGTATGGTTCGGTGGGGGTTTTACTTAGTGCATAGATGCATGAATGAGTGACTCACTGTTTGTATGTGTTGAAGACAGCATGTGTGCAGGACTGTATAGGTGGATGAGTATGTGTATGGGTGTGTTAGTGAGTGAATGACTGTCTCAATAGTGTCTTTATGAGTAACTACATATGTTTTAAACTAGTATATGTGAGTATTGGTGTATATAAGTGAGTATATGTGAGAGTGAGAGATTGGAAGAGTTCCTGTACAAATAAGTAGGTGTTTCTATAAATGATTGTTTAAGAGAGTAAGTATGTGTAAGTTTCTGTAGAAGTAAGTGTGGTAGTGTGTGTATAACTGTATATGCAAGTAAATGGATGTTTGATACTTTGTTTGCATGTGTGACTATGTGTGTGAGTAACTCTATGGATGAGTGGCAGTGTGTAACAGGATGTATAGGTGTATGAGTACATATGATGAGTGAGTACATGTATGAGTGACTGTATAGGGACTGTTGGTGAATGAGTGGATGTGTGTGTAGATCTTGGAATTACTGAATAGGTGTGTTGTAACTGGTATTGGTATGTCCATTGTTTTGAAAATGTTAGTTTGTATTTTTGAGTGTGTGTATCAAAGGTTATATTAGGGTGAGAGGAGGTCTGCCACTCTATCACAAGGATGATGTCATCAGTGATGTCATCAGTGATGTCATTTGAGATGTCATCAGTGATGTCATGAGTGATGTCACTGACCATGTCATGAGTGATGTAATATGTGACGTCATCAGCAGTGCATTGCGGGCGCGCGAGTTATAGTTAGCTGAACTAACTATAACGGGGGAATTTCTATGGTTTTGTACGAGTGAAATGTCCAACTAACTATAACGCCCCTGAAACCTATGGTTTTTTCAGTGAATATATATATATATATATATATTATCTACTGGCGGTCGCCAGTAGATAGTTATAGTTAAAACCTATTATCCATAGGAAATCCGCGACATTCTATTTGAAATAACGTTGGCGCCGGTTGACGAATCTTCGCGAAAGTTTCCAACTTGTTGGGGCGCTCCGGTCCGCTCCTATCCTGAAAGTCTCGGGATGATATGTCAAGCGGGGGCCGAGAAAAAAGGGGGTCCCAAAACACGTTTTCCCCATTCATTTTTCCATAGGAACCTTTAGTCGCAGCTACAGCCCGAACTGCTGAACGGAATTACACCAAATTTGGCAAAGAGGTAGCCCTTGGTTCAGTGTCGTGCCTTTTGCTTAAATGGTGTAAATCCGTTCAGTAGTTCCTGAGAAAATCAAAAGTAAAGTCACATATATATCTGGGCGGAGCCTAACCACACATGTCATTGTGAGATCTGATTGGCTGTCAGCACTTCATCCTGGAATTGCTGGCAGCCATCTTGGGACCAATATAAATGATAGTACCTCATTGAAATGCATTGTAGTGAATAGAAGATTTTGAGGGTTACCAAAAGGAGAACTATAAAGGGTGATAACAGGCTTTAGTTACATTAGAATTTATTTGTTGATGGTACCATACTAATTTTAGGAATTGTGGTGTATTCTAAGGTGATTTTACCATGTGAAAAACCTTCTGCTGGGATATCATGAATCATGTTTGAGAGAACACTATTTTCTCATGCTTGTCCCATGGAGGTTTGGAAGGTGCTCCAGAAGCTAAAATGAGAGCATATTTTCTGTAAATTCACATTATCTTTCTCACTCATGTGAGAATGAAGTCTGACATTCTCAGTAAAACATGTACATCCAAAAAGGGCAGAGACTGTCAGTTGATTCCTTTGTGTTCTACCGCAGCTTCCCAGAGTGTTCTAAAGAACAACTAGAGTGCTAACAGCATTACCTATGACAAAAGAATGGCACACCTGAAGCCATTTTGATTGGAATAAACTGGTAACACTTAAACAATTTAATTTAAAAAGGAACAACATGATGGGGTTCATTTTGTCATAGAAATTATGGTTAGTGCTGTAGAAAGAAAAATTAGGACATGTTTCAAGTGTGATCTCAAATATCTTCCTGTTATATTTCAACAGGAGCAGCCTGCCAGTTGATGCCTTTGTGTTCTACTGCAGCTTCCCAGAGTGTTCTAAAGAACAACTAGAGCGCTAACAGTCTTACTTATGACAAAAGTATGGCACACCTGAAGCCATCTTGATTGGAATAAACTGGTAACACTTAAAACATTTAATTTAAAAAGGAACAAAATGATGGGGTTCATTTTGTCATAGAAATTATGGTTAGTGCTGTAGAAAGAAAAATTAGGACATATTTCAAGTGTGATCTCAAATATCTTCCTGTTATATTTCAACAGGAGCAGCCTGCCAGTTGATGCCTTTGTGTTCTACTGCAGCTTCCCAGAGTGTTCTAAAGAACAACTAGAGCGCTAACAGCCTTACTTATGACAAAAGTATGGCACACCTGAAGCCATCTTGATTGGAATAAACCGGTAACACTTAAAACATTTAATTTAAAAAGGAACAAAATGAGGGGTTCTTTTTGAAATAGAAATTATGGTTAGTGCTGCAGAAAGAAAAATTAGGGCATGTTTTAAGTGAGATCTCAAATCCTCTTCTATTTCATTAGAAAATTCTGACATGCAGACTGAAACAATCACTTTCAATACCAGCAGCAGACTACCAGTTAACTCCCTGGTGAGCAGTAGCTTTACTCCAGTGATCTAATGAGCAACTAGAGTGCTAACATTCTGAATTTATGGCAGATGTGAGACACATCTGAATGCCTTCTTGATGGAATCAAAGTAAAAAACTGAAAGCATTTCCTACTGAGGAGACTGCAGTAAATGAAGAAATTAGGAAACTTCATAACAAAGAAGTCTTCCAAGATGGCCACCAGTGAAAAAAGAGCCCAAATGTAGCACAAATATTACCCAGATGTAGCCCACATATAGCCCAATGACAAAAGTGTGCAAAACACTTTTTATTTTTAGTTTTTTTGCAGTTTTATGTAGTGCAGACTGGTCAGGTATTGGAGCATTGCATCTTAAAACATGACCCCCTACACTACAAAAACACCACTGCACTACCTTAAACCCTAAAACACTACCCCCAGCACGACCCCCTACACTACACAAGCACCACTGCACTATCCTAAACCCTAAAACACTACCCCAGCACGACCCCCTACACTACCCAAACATCACTGCACTAACCTAAATCCTAAAACACTACCACCAGCACGACCCCTACACTACCCAAACACCACTGCACTACCCTAAAACATGACCCCCTACACTACACAAACACCACTGCACTACCCTAAACCCTAAAACACTACCCCCAGCACGACCCCCTACACTACACAAGCACAACTGCACTACCCTAAACCCTAAAACATTACCCCCAGCACAACCCCCTACACTACACAAACACCACTGCACTACCCTAAACCCTAAAACACTACCCCTAGCATGACCCCCTACACTACCCAAACACCACTGCACTAACCTAAATCCTAAAACACTACCCCCAGCACGACCCCCTACACTACCCAAACACCACTGCACTACCCTAAAACATGACCCGCTACACTACACAAACACCACTGCACTACCCTAAACCCTAAAACACTACCCCCAGCAGGACCCCCTACACTACACAAGCACCACTGCACTACCTTAAACCCTAAAACACTACCCCCAGCACGACCCCCTACACTGCCCGAACACCACTGCACTGCCCTAAACCCTGAAACACCAGCCCCTGCATGACCCTCTACACTGCCCGAACACCACTGCTCTGCCCTAAACCCTGAAACACCACCCCTAGCACGACCCCCTACACTGCCCGAACACCACTGCACTGCCCTAAACCCTGAAACACCACCCCCTTCACGACCCCTACACTGCCCGAACACCACTGCACTGCCCTAAACCTTGAAACACCAGCCCCTGCACGACCCCCTACACTGCCCGAACACCACTGCACTACCCTAAACCCTGAAACATCACCCCCAGCACGACCCCCTACACTGCCCGAGCACCACTGCACTGCCCTAAACCCTGAAACACCAGCCCCAGCACGACCCCTACACTGCCTGAACACCACTGCACTGCCCTAAACCCTGAAACACCAGCCCCAGCATGACCGCCTACACTGCCCGAACACCACTGCACTGCCCTAAACCCTGAAACACCAGCCCCAGCACGACCCCCTACACTGCCCGAACACCACTGCACTGCCCTAAACAGTGAAACACCAGCCTCAGCACGACCCCCTACACTGCCTGAACACCACTGCACTGCCCTGAACCCTGAAACACCAGCCCCAGAATAACACCCTACACTGCCCGAACACCACTGCACTGCCCTAAACCCTGAAACACCACCCCGTGCATGACCCCCTACACTGCCCGAACACCACTGCACTGCCCTAAACCCTGAAACACCACCCCCAGCGCGACCCCTACACTGCCCGAACACCACTGCACTGCCCAAAACCCTGAAACACCACCCCCTGCACAACCCCTACACTGCTCAAACACTACTGCACTGCCCTAAACCCAGAAACACCATCCCCAGCACGACCCCCTATACTGCACGAACACCACTGCACTGCCCTAAACCCTGAAACACTACCCCCAGCAAGACCCCCTACACTGCCCGAACACCACTGCACTGCCCTAAACCCTGAAACATCACCCCCAGTTTGACCCCTACACTGCCCGAACACCACTGCCCTAAACCCTGAAACACCACCCCCAGCAAGACCCCTACACTGCCCGAACACCACTGCACTGCCCTAAATCCTGAAACACCAGCCCCAGCACGACCCCTACACTGCCCGAACACCACTGCACTGCCCTAAACCCTGAAACACCACCCACTGCACGACCCCCTACACTGCCCGAACACCACTGTACTGCCCTAAACCCTGAAACCCCACCCCCAGCATGACCCCCTACACTGCCAGAACACCACTGCACTGCCCTAAACCATGAAACACCACCCCTGCACGACCCCCTACACTGCCCGAACACTACTGCACTGCCCTAAACCCTGAAACACCACCCCCAGCACGACCCCCTACACTGCACGAACACCACTGCACCGCCCTAAACCCTGAAACACTACCCCCAGGAAGACCCCCAACACTGCCCGAACACCACTGCACTGCCCTAAACCCTGAAACATCACCCCCAGCAAGACCCCCTACACTGCCCGAACACCACTGCCCTAAACCCTGAAACACCACCCCCAGCAAGACCCCATACACTGCCCGAACACCACTGCACTGCCCTAAACCCTGAAACACCACCCCCAGCAAGACCCCCTACACTGCCCGAACACCACTGCACTGCCCTAAACCCTGAAACACCACCCCCAGCACGACCCCCTACACTGCCCGAACACCACTGCTCTGCCCAAAACCCTGAAACACCAGCCCCAGCATGACCCCCTACACTGCCCGAACACCACTGCACTGCCCTAAACCCTGAAACACCAGCCCCAGCACGACCCCCTACACTGCCCGAACACCACTGCACTGCCCTAAACCCTGAAACACCAGCCCAAGCACAACCCCGTACACTGCCCGCACACCACTGCACTGCCCTAAACCCTGAAACACCAGCCCCAGCACAACCCCGTACACTGCCCGAACACCACTGCACTGCCCTAAACCCTGAAACACCAGCCCCAGCACGACCGCCTACACTGCCCGAAAACTACTGCACTGCCCTAAACCCTGAAACACCACCCCCAGCAAGACTACCTACACTGGCTGAACACCACTGCACTGCCCTAAACCCTGAAACACCACCCCCTGCACAACCCCCTACACTGCCCAAACACTACTGCACTGCCCTAAACCCTGAAACTACACCCCTCAGCACGACACCCTACACTGCCCGAACACCACTGCACTGCCCTAAACCCTGAAACACCACCCCAGCATGACCCCCTACACTGCCCGAACACCACTGCACTAAACCCTGAAACACCACCCCCTGCACGACCCCCTACACTGCCGGAACACCACACCACTGCGCTGCCCTAAACCCTGAAACACCACCCCCAGCACGACCCCCTACACTGCCCTAACACCACTGCACTGCCCTAAACCCTGTAACATCACCCCCAGCACAACCCCCTACACTGCCTGAGCACCATTGCTCTGCCCTAAACCCTGAAACACTAGCCCCAGCACGACCCCCTACACTGCCCGAACACCACTGCACTGCCCTAAACCCTGAAACACCACCCCCAGCACGACCCCCTACACTGCCCGAACACCACTGCACTGCCCTAAACCCTGAAACACCAGCCGCAGCAAGACCCCCTACACTGCCCGAACACCACTGCATTGCCCTAGACTCTGAAACACCAGCCCCAGCAAGACCCCCTACACTGCCCGAACACCACTGCACTGCCCTAAACCCTGAAACACCAGCCCCAGCATGACCCCCTACACTGCCCGAACACCACTGCACTGCCCTAAACCCTGAAACACCAGCCCCAGCACGACCCCCTACACTGCCCGAACACCACTGCACTGCCCTAAGCCCTGAAACACCAGCCCCAGCACGACCCCCTACACTGCCCGAACACCACTGCACTGCCCTAAACCCTGAAACACCAGCCCCAGCACCACCCCTACAATGCCCGAACACCACTGTACTGCCCAAAACCCTGAAACACCACCCCCTGCACCGCCCCCTACACTGCCCGAACACCACTGCACTGCCCTAAACCCTGAAACACCACCCCGTGCACGACCCCCTACACTGCCCGAACACCACTGCACTGCCCTAAACCCTGAAACACCACCCCCTGCACCACCCCTACACTGCCCGAACACCACTGCACTGCCCTAAACCCTGAAACACCACCCCTGCACCACCCCCTACACTGCCCGAACACCACTGCACTGCCCTAAACCCTGAAACACCACCCCCAGCATGACCCCCTTTACTGCTCGAACACCACTGCACTGCCCCAAACCCTGAAACAAC
>CAWUFW010023271.1:0-78751 GCA_963921515.1 Calotriton arnoldi
TTTTGCCTGTCGCCTAGCCTTTTCCCTGTGTAGTGTTGGTGGTTTTAGGCCTCTGCGCACTTTAGCACTGTGTCCCAGTGTAAAGTGCGTGCGCACTCTGAGTGTGTGTGGTGAGATGGGCCTGCCCTCCCATAGGAATGCATGGGGGATATGTGTGTCCATGGTAATTCCTGGTGTGAGAGGAGTGCAGGGGCGAGTTTAGTATGTGCGAACTCGTGAGAATAAATGCTGCGCAATGGTGTGCGCAGATTTATTGTGACTAGTGGAGAAGTGCCACTTTTAGAAGTTGGCATTTATGTGTGCTCTGTGTCTGCCTGCCTGATGTGAATTGCATGTCTGGCTTGTGAGTGACAGGGGCTGGGAGGTGTGTGTGGCTCCAGGAGGGGCAGGGTGAGTCAGCGCAGTGGTGAATAGGGAGATCTGCATCTAGATGGGAGGGAGGAGTTGCACCTGGGACCTGAATAGGGCTGTGCCTTCCCTCCACAATGCTGGCTCCACCCCCTGTGGTGCGTCTGATGTCCCTAGCCTGTCCTGTGAAAGGAGAGAGGAGCTGAGCAAAACAAAGTGCTCCAAAGCTCCCCCAAACCAGTTGCATCTGGTTTTCCCTAAACCCTGCACCTTTAGACAAAGGAAAAGGTGTATAAAAGAAGGGGCTGTGACCCCATGAAAATGTTCTTTCTCTGCTGTGCTGTTCCTGACTTGAGGGGGGGGCCTGCTGCTGCTGGGCTCCAGGAGGAACCGCCACCAGGGACTGCCTCCCTGCTGGAGGGCCCTGTGTGCTGGCCTGCCTGAGCCCAACCTTGTGCCCCCCTGAACCTTGCCTTGGACTTAGTGCCTTGTGAGCGCTAGATTATTTTATTGCTGGATTCCTTGCTCTGCCTTTGCCCTGAACCTTGCCTTGGGCATAGCGCCTCGTGAGCGCTGTACTTCCCTTGCCCCAGAAGAGAGTAAGGAGCTGGCGGCGTGCAGCGCGCTGCTGCCGTGATCCGAGGGAATCCCGACGTGGGGATCCCCCCTCATTACTGGGAAGGCGGGTGCCCACCCCGCACCGCAGTGTATTTTGCTGGCTTCCTGCGGGAGCCCACCCGCGTCCTGTTTATTTAATTGAACGGGTGCCCACCCCGCATCTTAAAGTAATAGTGGGAGCCTACCCCGCAGTTTGCTGATTTCTGGCGGGTGCCCACCCCGCACTGCGCCGAAAGTAAGGACTTCACCGCCGCTGGCCCGGGAAGTCCGAGATTGCTGAATCCAGATTCACCGCCACGGACCCGGGGTCCGCTGACGTCATTGGTTCAGCCGCGCTGGGATTGGCTCCAGCAGGAGAGGCTGCTAGGCAACGACAGAAGCGTTGCCGGAATTCACCGCCGTGGCCTGTTGTGGTGAGCCGGGAGCCGTGCAGTGCCCGGCGAGGTGGTGTAAGACGACCCGGTCTTCCTGGGACCGGGCGAATAGAAAGGAGTGCACCGAGGAGCCCCGGGTGCAGTCTGTCAGCCGCCCAGGCCACCGCAGAGAGGAAGCCCAGCCCGGACCAGCGCGTCATCGCCGGACGAGGAGGGCTCTGACCGAGGATCGCCTGCAACCGGAGAGGAAGCCCCAGGTAACACGCTCTTGGCCGCGCTGTTGTCTGTGCGAGGCCAGGAGCCGGTGGGGGACCGGTGGGGGCCGCCTGAGACTGGGCGGGGGCCCCTTTTGGAGTGGTGCCTCAACCCAGAGAGTGGTGGTTGCTGCGAAGAGCAGCGGGGGCCTTTGAGATTTGAGAGCCCCGGCGAGAGGGGCCGAGTGGAGCAGTGTGGGCGCTCCCTGAAGCGGCACGGTGGTGCCGGTGCTGATTCCTTTTTGGGGGCAATTTGGTTGTAGGAGTCCCCGAGTGGGGCTCTCCCAGGCACAGTGGTGCCCACGCTAATTTCTTTTGGGGGCTGAGTCTAAACCCCGCATTGGAGCTCTGGCGAGGGGAGCTACGGAGGCACAGTTAGTGCTTGTCCTGAACCCAGCTGCCCCGCACCAGAGCGGGCAGCTGCAACGTTGGGGTCAGGTTTATTGCGAGTCCCAGAGGGGCTCAGGGGGCACGCTGGTGCCCGTGCTCATTTTACAGCTGCCCAGCAAGTAGTGGGCAGCTGCCACGTTCAGGTTGTGCATCTGCACACTTTGCTTTCGCTGCATGCGCAGCCAGCCCTGACACTGTTGGACATAGGGCAGTGGAGCCCTGTGAGAGGCCACTTGGCCTGGGGATTATTTGGGTACCTGTAGGTACCAGAAGGGCGCAAGGCCCTAGGGGAAGGTGATGTTTGCCCCTGATGCGTGTACTGCTGAGGTTTACGCATAATGTGATTTATGCCTAATGTGATTTAGGTGTCCCATCTTGTATGTTACAGGATCTCGTGCTAAGTTCCTACCTGTACCAGTAATTACTGGTTGTGCGCTACATTTATTATTTGCATTTACTTACCTGATCTGATGGTTCTGACTGTGGCCCGATTGGCCTGGTCCTGTATATAATTCCCCTGTGAATATTGCCTAGTGCCAGTTGGCACACTGTATATTATGTGATTATGTTTCTAAGGTATTTATGATAATACAAAGGCTATTTTTATATAACCTTGTGTGGAGTTCCTTTTGTGGTGTGCCTAGTATGTTGTTGCTGTGTGTGTGTTGCGCAAACGCTTTACACATTGCCTCCGGGATAAGCCTGACTGCTCGTGCCAAGCTACCAAGGGGGTGAGCAGGGGTTATCGTCGGCGTGTAACTCCCTCGCCCTGACTAGAGTGGTGGTCTCTGCCTGGCTTTGGCGCAAGGCTTAGCCAACCAGAGATCCCATTTCTAACATTGGTTGGCAGCGGTGGGGATAGGACTTGCGTTTGCGCAGTACCAAAGCGACAACTGGTTGCACTACAAACTCTGCATTTAGATAATCACGTGTTTGGGGATTATTGTTTCTGAGTTTTAGTTATTTTATTCTTCTCCTAAAAAGTGTCATTTGTAAAGTGTATACTCTTGCTTCAGCTCAGACACCTAGGTCTCCTGTGTTGCACGTGTCCCTGAGCGTCCTGCCAAAATGGAGTCTGCTTTTAATTTTTGTGGTCTGTTTAGATACAGCATGTGGGAGTTGGTGGACTTCTGTAAGGAGAGAGACATAGCAGTGAGTGGGTCAGACACCCAGTCAAAACTGAGGGACAACCTGATCCAATGGCAAAAGGATGAATGGGACTGTGAGCGCAATGAGGAGAAGAGGACCCTGGCCGCACTCCAAGAGGGTGGTGGGTCTGAGGGGAGCCCTGAGGAGTCTGAAGAGGAGGAAGAAAGTGACAGGACAGGGACGCCAGTAGATAGTGAGGACCCCATAGATAGGGAGTCCCTTGCTGGGTCCAGTGTCGGGGGCAGTGCCCCATCCCTTTTCCTGTCCCCAGAGGAGTGGGTGGATAGGAGGGAAGAAAGGGAGCATCAGCTGGCTTTGGAGAAGCTCAGGTTAGAGCATACCAGGGAGATAGCGCAGCTGAGTATGGAGGAGAAAAAGCTAGAGACCGAGAGGGTCTTAGCGCAGGAGAGGATGGCGGAGGCTGAGAGGGCCTTCGCCAGGGAGAAATTAGCCCAGGAGGGTAGATTATCCCCTGAGTGCAGTTGTAGTTTTCTGGATTCCCCAGTGAGGGTGGAGTCCAGTGGTGGCAGCAATATGGAGTCCAGTGCAGGAAGTCCCATTCCCAGTTCCCAGAATATGGTACTTGGCTCCCAGGCAGAGGAGTACAGGTTGAAGTTCAGGGGCAGTAGGAAACTGTCTCACCAGTCTTGGGAGAGGTTTGTGGATGACTGTCATGATGCACTGGTTGACTGGGTAAAGTGTGCCACGGAACAGGATTTTGAAGGACTGTTCAATATGGTTATTAGAGAGCACCTGCTCAGTTGTTGTTTTCCAGGGTTGCGCCAACACCTGTTGGAGTGTGGGCACCCTGATCCATGGGATCTTGCAGGGGAAGCAGACCTCTGGGTGGAGGCCCAAGGTTCTGATGAGGCATTGGGGAGTGATTCTGAAAGTAATGGTTCAGGTATCTTCCAGTCCTGTATTGGGGAAGAGGGTCAGAGTAGCCCAGCTGGGTCCCAGTGTAGTGGGAGGGGTGTAGGGGCTCACGTCCTGTCTCAGTGGAGTAGGAGTGAGTGTGGGACTGAGTGTCCCCAGGTGCCCGAAACCCAGTCTCAGAGCCTGGATGGTTTCTTCAGGGAACACCAGGTTGGGAGCCTAGGCTGTCCTGTTAGTCCATTTGAGGAGGATCTCCTAGTGTCTGGAGAACCTGGAGCGTCTGTAAATAGAGCTCCAGTGGTTCTGGTGTCTGGCAGTGCCGCTCCAGTTGGGAGGGTACAGAAGTCCAGAGAGAGGGGTGACATGGGGATGTGTTCCCCAGTGGAAGAACCAGTGGGTCAGGGGCCAGCCAGAAGGGCTGAGTCTCCTAGAAGTGACCAGGGTGACACCACTTCTGTCGTGGGGGATCTCTGCGCACTGTCAGATGGACAGGGGTCGGGAGGTCTGCGCCACGCAGACTGTCACGCAACACATGAGTCATGTGTTACCCTCGGGGGCTACTGTGTGAGTCCCCAGAAGTCCTGGAGTGCCAGGCAAGTACTCAGCCAAAGGGTTTAGACCCAAGGTTGGGAGGCCAGGTTCAGGACCCACCTGATCTGGAGGAAAGGACATCTGTAATCAGTGTCCTGACCGGTTCATCTTCCAGGGTACCGCTCCAGTTGGGAGGGTGCAGAACTCTGGAAGGGGGTGCAGAGGGAGGGAGTCCTCGCCTCTGACCCCGGTGCAACCTGAGGGCTTAAACCCTAGGTTGGGAGACCAGTTCTTGGAGAGAGGTCCTGAACTGGTGGGAGAGTTGTGTTCTGAGGGTGCCTCTCCAAGGAGGAGAGTGCGGAGCCCTAGAAGAAGAGGTAGGGGGAGGAGAGCCTCACCCGTGACTTCTGGTCCGCCTGAGGGTGCAGACCCTAGGCTGGAGGATCAGTGGCAGTCTAGACCTGCCCTGATGAGGGGAAGAGTGGAGAATGGCTACTATGTGCCAGGGGTTACTACCCCCACTCTGTGAATGGGCAAGGACCAGTGGCATCTGGATGGCCTAGGGCCTGGTCCTGGCCGCGGACAGCTAGGGAGTACCAGTGGGGTAGCCCAGTTGGTCCAGACAGCTTTTTCAGAAGGAACCACATGGGTTCACCGTGGCGTAGAACCGGAGGGTGTCCCTGCAGTTGCGGGCCCGCGTCCGTGTTCTATCGCCCCAAGCAGGGAAGCCCATCACGGTGGTGATTGGTCTGCCCTGCGTTTTGGCTGGAAGGGGGTTGTGTTGGACTTGGCCCTTTTTGGCAGGTTCACCCCTAAACTTTTTGCCTGTCTCCTAGCCTTTTCCCTGTGTAGTGTTGGTGGTTTTAGGCCTCTGCGCACTTTAGCACTGTGTCCCAGTGTAAAGTGCGTGCGCACTCTGAGTGTGTGTGGTGAGATGGGCCTGCCCTCCCATAGGAATGCATGGGGGATATGTGTGTCCATGGTAATTCCTGGTGTGAGAGGAGTGCAGGGGCGAGTTTAGTATGTGCGAACTCGTGAGAATAAATGCTGCGCAATGGTGTGAGCAGATTTATTGTGACTAGTGGAGAAGTGCCACTTTTAGAAGTTGGCATTTATGTGTGCTCTGTGTCTGCCTGCCTGATGTGAATTGCATGTCTGGCTTGTGAGTGACAGGGGCTGGGAGGTGTGTGTGGCTCCAGGAGGGGCAGGGTGAGTCAGCGCAGTGGTGAATAGGGAGATCTGCATCTAGATGGGAGGGAGGAGTTGCACCTGGGACCTGAATAGGGCTGTGCCTTCCCTCCACAATGCTGGCTCCACCCCCTGTGGTGCGTCTGATGTCCCTAGCCTGTCCTGTGAAAGGAGAGAGGAGCTGAGCAAAACAAAGTGCTCCAAAGCTCCCCCAAACCAGTTGCATCTGGTTTTACCAAACCCTGCACCTTTAGACAAAGGAAAAGGTGTATAAAAGAAGGGGCTGTGACCCCATGAAAATGTTCTTTCTCTGCTGTGCTGTTCCTGACTTGAGGGGGGCCTGCTGCTGCTGGGCTCCAGGAGGAACCGCCACCAGGGACTGCCTCCCTGCTGGAGGGCCCTGTGTGCTGGCCTGCCTGAGCCCAACCTTGTGCCCCCTGAACCTTGCCTTGGACTTAGTGCCTTGTGAGCGCTAGATTATTTTATTGCTGGATTCCTTGCTCTGCCTTTGCCCTGAACCTTGCCTTGGGCATAGCGCCTCGTGAGCGCTGTACTTCCCTTGCCCCAGAAGAGAGTAAGGAGCTGGCGGCGTGCAGCGCGCTGCTGCCGTGATCCGAGGGAATCCCGACGTGGGGATCCCCCCTCATTACTGGGAAGGCGGGTGCCCACCCCGCACCGCGGTGTATTTTGCTGGCTTCCTGCGGGAGCCCACCCGCGTCCTGTTTATTTAATTGAACGGGTGCCCACCCCGCATCTTAAAGTAATAGTGGGAGCCTACCCCGCAGTTTGCTGATTTCTGGCGGGTGCCCACCCCGCACTGCGCCGAAAGTAAGGACTTCACCGCCGCTGGCCCGGGAAGTCCGAGATTGCTGAATCCCGATTCACCGCCACGGACCCGGGGTCCGCTGACGTCATTGGTTCAGCCGCGCTGGGATTGGCTCCAGCAGGAGAGGCTGCTAGGCAACGACAGAAGCGTTGCCGGAATTCACCGCCGTGGCCTGTTGTGGTGAGCCGGGAGCCGTGCAGTGCCTGGCGAGGTGGTGTAAGAAGACCCGGTCTTCCTGGGACCGGGCGAATAGAAAGGAGTGCACCGAGGAGCCCCGGGTGCAGTCTGTCGGCCGCCCAGGCCACCGCAGAGAGGAAGCCCAGCCCGGACCAGCGCGTCATCGCCGGACGAGGAGGGCTCTGACCGAGGATCGCCTGCAACCGGAGAGGAAGCCCCAGGTAACACGCTCTTGGCCGCGCTGTTGTCTGTGCGAGGCCAGGAGCCGGTGGGGGACCGGTGGGGGCCGCCTGAGACTGGGCGGGGGCCCCTTTTGGAGTGGTGCCTCAACCCAGAGAGTGGTGGTTGCTGCGAAGAGCAGCGGGGGCCTTTGAGATTTGAGAGCCCCGGCGAGAGGGGCCGAGTGGAGCAGTGTGGGCGCTCCCTGAAGCGGCACGGTGGTGCCGGTGCTGATTCCTTTTGGGGGCAATTTGGTTGTAGGAGTCCCCGAGTGGGGCTCTCCCAGGCACAGTGGTGCCCACGCTAATTTCTTTTGGGGGCTGAGTCTAAACCCCGCATTGGAGCTCCGGCGAGGGAGCTACGGAGGCACAGTTAGTGCCAGTCCTGAACCCAGCTGCCCCGCACCAGAGCGGGCAGCTGCAACGTTGGGGTCAGTTTTATTGCGAGTCCCAGAGGGGCTCAGGGGGCACGCTGGTGCCCGTGCTCATTTTTACAGCTGCCCAGCAAGTAGTGGGCAGCTGCCACGTTTAGGCTGTGCATCTGCACACTTTGCTTTCAGCTGCATGCGCAGCCAGCCCTGACACTGTTGGACATAGGGCAGTGGAGCCCTGTGAGAGGCCACTTGGCCTGGGGATTATTTGGGTACCTGTAGGTACCAGAAGAGGCGCAAGGCCCTAGGGGAAGGTGATGTTTGCCCCTGATGCGTGTACTGCTGAGGTTTACGCATAATGTGATTTATGCCTAATGTGATTTAGGTGTCCCATCTTGTATGTTACAGGATCTCGTGCTAAGTTCCTACCTGTACCAGTAATTACTGGTTGTGCGCTACATTTATTATTTGCATTTACTTACCTGATCTGATGGTTCTGACCGTGGCCCGATTGGCCTGGTCCTGTATATAATTCCCCTGTGAATATTGCCTAGTGCCAGTTGGCACACTGTATATTATGTGATTATGTTTCTAAGGTATTTATGATAATACAAAGGCTATTTTTTATATAACCTTGTGTGGAGTTCCTTTTTGTGGTGTGCCTAGTATGTTGTTGCTGTGTGTGTGTTGCGCAAACGCTTTACACATTGCCTCCGGGATAAGCCTGACTGCTCGTGCCAAGCTACCAAGGGGGTGAGCAGGGGTTATCGTCGGCGTGTAACTCCCTCGCCCTAACTAGAGTGGTGGTCTCTGCCTGGCTTTGGCGCAAGCCTTAGCCAACCAGAGATCCCATTTCTAACATTGGTTGGCAGCGGTGGGGATAGGACTTGCGTTTGCGCAGTACCACAGCGACAACTGGTTGCACTACAAACTCTGCATTTAGATAATCACGTGTTTGGGGATTATTGTTTCTGAGTTTTAGTTATTTTATTCTTCTCCTAAAAAGTGTCATTTGTAAAGTGTATACTCTTGCTTCAGCTCAGACACCTAGGTCTCCTGTGTTGCACGTGTCCCTGAGCGTCCTGCCAAAATGGAGTCTGCTTTTAATTTTTGTGGTCTGTTTAGATACAGCATGTGGGAGTTGGTGGACTTCTGTAAGGAGAGAGACATAGCAGTGAGTGGGTCAGACACCCAGTCAAAACTGAGGGACAACCTGATCCAATGGCAAAAGGATGAATGGGACTGTGAGCGCAATGAGGAGAAGAGGGCCCTGGCCGCACTCCAAGAGGGTGGTGGGTCTGAGGGAGCCCTGAGGAGTCTGAAGAGGAGGAAGAAAGTGACAGGACAGGGACGCCAGTAGATAGTGAGGACCCCATAGATAGGGAGTCCCTTGCTGGGTCCAGTGTCGGGGGCAGTGCCCCATCCCTTTTCCTGTCCCCAGAGGAGTGGGTGGATAGGAGGGAAGAAAGGGAGCATCAGCTGGCTTTGGAGAAGCTCAGGTTAGAGCATACCAGGGAGATAGCGCAGCTGAGTATGGAGGAGAAAAAGCTAGAGACCGAGAGGGTCTTAGCGCAGGAGAGGATGGCGGAGGCTGAGAGGGCCTTCGCCAGGGAGAAATTAGCTCGGGAGGGTAGATTATCCCCTGAGTGCAGTTGTAGTTTTCTGGATTCCCCAGTGAGGGTGGAGTCCAGTGGTGGCAGCAATATGGAGTCCAGTGCAGGAAGTCCCATTCCCAGTTCCCAGAATATGGTACTTGGCTCCCAGGCAGAGGAGTACAGGTTGAAGTTCAGGGGCAGTAGGAAACTGTCTCACCAGTCTTGGGAGAGGTTTGTGGATGACTGTCATGATGCACTGGTTGACTGGGTAAAGTGTGCCACGGAACAGGATTTTGAAGGACTGTTCAATATGGTTATTAGAGAGCACCTGCTCAGTTGTTGTTTTCCAGGGTTGCGCCAACACCTGTTGGAGTGTGGGCACCCTGATCCATGGGATCTTGCAGGGGAAGCAGACCTCTGGGTGGAGGCCCAAGGTTCTGATGAGGCATTGGGGAGTGATTCTGAAAGTAATGGTTCAGGTATCTTCCAGTCCTGTATTGGGGAAGAGGGTCAGAGTAGCCCAGCTGGGTCCCAGTGTAGTGGGAGGGGTGTAGGGGCTCACGTCCTGTCTCAGTGGAGTAGGAGTGAGTGTGGGACTGAGTGTCCCCAGGTGCCCGAAACCCAGTCTCAGAGCCTGGATGGTTTCTTCAGGGAACACCAGGTTGGGAGCCTAGGCTGTCCTGTTAGTCCATTTGAGGAGGATCTCCTAGTGTCTGGAGAACCTGGAGCGTCTGTAAATAGAGCTCCAGTGGTTCTGGTGTCTGGCAGTGCCGCTCCAGTTGGGAGGGTACAGAAGTCCAGAGAGAGGGTGACATGGGGATGTGTTCCCCAGTGGAAGAACCAGTGGGTCAGGGGCCAGCCAGAAGGGCTGAGTCTCCTAGAAGTGACCAGGGTGACACCACTTCTGTCGTGGGGGATCTCTGCGCACTGTCAGATGGACAGGGGCCGGGAGGTCTGCGCCACGCAGACTGTCACGCAACACATGAGTCATGTGTTACCCTCGGGGGGCTACTGTGTGAGTCCCCAGAAGTCCTGGAGTGCCAGGCAAGTACTCAGCCAAAGGGTTTAGACCCAAGGTTGGGAGGCCAGGTTCAGGACCCACCTGATCTGGAGGAAAGGACATCTGTAATCAGTGTCCTGACCGGTTCATCTTCCAGGGGTACCGCTCCAGTTGGGAGGGTGCAGAACTCTGGAAGGGGGTGCAGAGGGAGGGAGTCCTCGCCTCTGACCCCGGTGCAACCTGAGGGCTTAAACCCTAGGTTGGGAGACCAGTTCTTGGAGAGAGGTCCTGAACTGGTGGGAGAGTTGTGTTCTGAGGGTGCCTCTCCAAGGAGGAGAGTGCGGAGCCCTAGAAGAAGAGGTAGGGGGAGGAGAGCCTCACCCGTGACTTCTGGTCCGCCTGAGGGTGCAGACCCTAGGCTGGAGGATCAGTGGCAGTCTAGACCTGCCCTGATGAGGGGAAGAGTGGAGAATGGCTACTATGTGCCAGGGGTTACTACCCCCACTCTGTGAATGGGCAAGGACCAGTGGCATCTGGATGGCCTAGGGCCTGGTCCTGGCCGCGGACAGCTAGGGAGTACCAGTGGGGTAGCCCAGTTGGTCCAGACAGCTTTTTCAGAAGGAACCACATGGGTTCACCGTGGCGTAGAACCGGAGGGTGTCCCTGCAGTTGCGGGCCCGCGTCCGTGTTCTATCGCCCCAAGCAGGGAAGCCCATCACGGTGGTGATTGGTCTGCCCTGCGTTTTGGCCGGAAGGGGGTTGTGTTGGACTTGGCCCTTTTTGGCAGGTTCACCCCTAAACTTTTTGCCTGTCTCCTAGCCTTTTCCCTGTGTAGTGTTGGTGGTTTTAGGCCTCTGCGCACTTTAGCACTGTGTCCCAGTGTAAAGTGCGTGCGCACTCTGAGTGTGTGTGGTGAGATGGGCCTGCCCTCCCATAGGAATGCATGGGGGATATGTGTGTCCATGGTAATTCCTGGTGTGAGAGGAGTGCAGGGGCGAGTTTAGTATGTGCGAACTCGTGAGAATAAATGCTGCGCAATGGTGTGCGCAGATTTATTGTGACTAGTGGAGAAGTGCCACTTTTAGAAGTTGGCATTTATGTGTGCTCTGTGTCTGCCTGCCTGATGTGAATTGCATGTCTGGCTTGTGAGTGACAGGGGCTGGGAGGTGTGTGTGGCTCCAGGAGGGGCAGGGTGAGTCAGCGCAGTGGTGAATAGGGAGATCTGCATCTCAATGGGAGGGAGGAGTTGCACCTGGGACCTGAATAGGGCTGTGCCTTCCCTCCACAATGCTGGCTCCACCCCCTGTGGTGCGTCTGATGTCCCTAGCCTGTCCTGTGAAAGGAGAGAGGAGCTGAGCAAAACAAAGAGCTCCAAAGCTCCCCCAAACCAGTTGCATCTGGTTTTCCCTAAACCCTGCACCTTTAGACAAAGGAAAAGGTGTATAAAAGAAGGGGCTGTGACCCCATGAAAATGTTCTTTCTCTGCTGTGCTGTTCCTGACTTGAGGGGGGCCTGCTGCTGCTGGGCTCCAGGAGGAACCGCCACCAGGGACTGCCTCCCTGCTGGAGGGCCCTGTGTGCTGGCCTGCCTGAGCCCAACCTTGTGCCCCCTGAACCTTGCCTTGGACTTAGTGCCTTGTGAGCGCTAGATTATTTTATTGCTGGATTCCTTGCTCTGCCTTTGCCCTGAACCTTGCCTTGGGCATAGCGCCTCGTGAGCGCTGTACTTCCCTTGCCCCAGAAGAGAGTAAGGAGCTGGCGGCGTGCAGCGCGCTGCTGCCATGATCCGAGGGAATCCCGACGTGGGGATCCCCCCTCATTACTGGGAAGGCGGGTGCCCACCCCGCACCACGGTGTATTTTGCTGGCTTCCTGCGGGAGCCCACCCGCGTCCTGTTTATTTAATTGAACGGGTGCCCACCCCGCATCTTAAAGTAATAGTGGGAGCCTACCCCGCAGTTTGCTGATTTCTGGCGGGTGCCCACCCCGCACTGCGCCGAAAGTAAGGACTTCACCGCCGCTGGCCCGGGAAGTCCGAGATTGCTGAATTCCGATTCACCGCCACGGACCCGGGGTCCGCTGACGTCATTGGTTCAGCCGCGCTGGGATTGGCTCCAGCAGGAGAGGCTGCTAGGCAACGACAGAAGCGTTGCCGGAATTCACCGCCGTGGCCTGTTGTGGTGAGCCGGGAGCCGTGCAGTGCCTGGCGAGGTGGTGTAAGAAGACCCGGTCTTCCTGGGACCGGGCGAATAGAAAGGAGTGCACCGAGGAGCCCCGGGTGCAGTCTGTCGGCCGCCCAGGCCACCGCAGAGAGGAAGCCCAGCCCGGACCAGCGCGTCATCGCCGGACGAGGAGGGCTCTGACCGAGGATCGCCTGCAACCGGAGAGGAAGCCCCAGGTAACACGCTCTTGGCCGCGCTGTTGTCTGTGCGAGGCCAGGAGCCGGTGGGGGACCGGTGGGGGCCGCCTGAGACTGGGCGGGGGCCCCTTTGGAGTGGTGCCTCAACCCAGAGAGTGGTGGTTGCTGCGAAGAGCAGCGGGGGCCTTTGAGATTTGAGAGCCCCGGCGAGAGGGGCCGAGTGGAGCAGTGTGGGCGCTCCCTGAAGCGGCACGGTGGTGCCGGTGCTGATTCCTTTTTGGGGGCAATTTGGTTGTAGGAGTCCCCGAGTGGGGCTCTCCCAGGCACAGTGGTGCCCACGCTAATTTCTTTTGGGGGCTGAGTCTAAACCCCGCATTGGAGCTCCGGCGAGGGGAGCTACGGAGGCACAGTTAGTGCCAGTCCTGAACCCAGCTGCCCCGCACCAGAGCGGGCAGCTGCAACGTTGGGGTCAGTTTTATTGCGAGTCCCAGAGGGGCTCAGGGGGCACGCTGGTGCCCGTGCTCATTTTTACAGCTGCCCAGCAAGTAGTGGGCAGCTGCCACGTTTAGGTTGTGCATCTGCACACTTTGCTTTCGCTGCATGCGCAGCCAGCCCTGACACTGTTGGACATAGGGCAGTGGAGCCCTGTGAGAAGCCACTTGGCCTGGGGATTATTTGGGTACCTGTAGGTACCAGAAGGGCGCAAGGCCCTAGGGGAAGGTGATGTTTGCCCCTGATGCGTGTACTGCTGAGGTTTACGCATAATGTGATTTATGCCTAATGTGATTTAGGTGTCCCATCTTGTATGTTACAGGATCTCGTGCTAAGTTCCTACCTGTACCAGTAATTACTGGTTGTGCGCTACATTTATTATTTGCATTTACTTACCTGATCTGATGGTTCTGACCGTGGCCCGATTGGCCTGGTCCTGTATATAATTCCCCTGTGAATATTGCCTAGTGCCAGTTGGCACACTGTATATTATGTGATTATGTTTCTAAGGTATTTATGATAATACAAAGGCTATTTTTTATATAACCTTGTGTGGAGTTCCTTTTTGTGGTGTGCCTAGTATGTTGTTGCTGTGTGTGTGTTGCGCAAACGCTTTACACATTGCCTCCGGGATAAGCCTGACTGCTCGTGCCAAGCTACCAAGGGGGTGAGCAGGGGTTATCGTCGGCGTGTAACTCCCTCGCCCTGACTAGAGTGGTGGTCTCTGCCTGGCTTTGGCGCAAGCCTTAGCCAACCAGAGATCCCATTTCTAACAGTTATTATTTGTCTGTGTCAGTTACAGATTCAGGGTTGAAATTTACAAAGATGTGCATGCTAAACGTCATAACTTAATATTTACGTAGTAGTCATATATTTAAAATAATATTGAAGAAGTGCATTAAAGAAGCAGGGTGTAATAGTCTAGGAATCAGGGCCCATATTTATCATTTTTTCATGCAGTGCAATGAAGCAAGCCACCTTGCTGCACTGCGTGAAATGCAGGGATGCGCTGTATTTAACCTTATACGGCACAATCCTGTCCTTTCCTAGTGCTGGTACACTTTTGGCTACCTAGCCCTAATTCAGGGACCCTTGCATCATGGTGCAATAGTGCCAGTGTTGTAGGCCGGATTGTTTTTGTGCAGGAAGGGACACCCTCCTGCACAAAACAATCCTTAGAGGCATTTTCCTCTTTATATGTGTGCTGCAGAATGCAGCACATGTAGAAAGGAAAAAACAAGAAGAAATAAAGATATTTCTCCTCATTACGCCTCACCTGGGAAGGCATAGCATTTTTGCGAATTCCCAGGTCTACCACTAATGTTAAATCTGTGAATGTGCCAAAATCCATGTGTGATATGTGGGAACCCCACACTCCACCCATGGAAAGCATCCCTGGGGCAGAGTAATGCAAGGCAGTGATTTGTGCTGCCTTTAATTACTCCAGATTGATCAAGCCATTCAGGGCCATGCAAGGTGGCCTTGCATGGCTTGATAACTCTCACTTGGGTTTTGCATTGCCCTTGCGCCCCTTGCACGGCACAAGGACGACACAAAACCTTGATAAAGATGGTGACTCATTTTTCCTTGTAGCCATTCCATATTGACTGATAGACCACTGTGAGCAGTGCTGGGAGATAGATGGAGTAAAGGAGGTGCTTAAGGTATTTCATGTATCTTAGGCATGAGGAGCTGACTCAGATGAAGAGGAAATAGGTTGAGAGGGTGAGGGGATAGAAAGATAAGTCTTTGTGTTCTGGTTTCCTCTTTCTTTGCTTTATGGTTTTACAGGTTGAATTTTAGCTGCACAGCCATGAGGAATAGATTTTCAGGAGACAGTTGGGCTTTTTGTTGAGGAAGTGTGCAAAGATGATTTAGAGTGATTACAATTTTATGTGCATTCAAAGGCAGAGCCAGTTGTGACTCCTGTTTGTGAGATAATGTTGGTGAACTTTGACTCCAATAAGGCATGACATACAGAGAGATGTAACTACATGTAGCAATAAGAGCAAAAAGGAACAAACCTGAATAAATCAAAAATGAGGATGTGATTCTGAGGTGTAAAGGAAGAAGGGAGAGATAACCTGGCCTGTAAATATTTGCTGGGTTAACCAACCCAGAAGCTCAATCTAATCATCAAGGAAAGATATGTGGTTGGCATGTCAAACACCAATGATAACATTGCAAATATGTGAGCACGTAAGTCGCTAAAATCTCCGTATATGTTAAAGGAAACTCTACTCCTTTAACAGAATGAAAATTGACTGTTTATTGGTGATAGCATAAGTGATGTCACTGATGACGTCATTTGAGATATCATCATTAATGTCATCAATGATGTAATTTATGATGTCATCACAAGCGCCAGGTGTGAAGTCACAAGCAGAGCATTGTGGCTGCTTCCATGATGGTTTGCGTAGCTAACTATAGCTAGGCACTTTCAATTTTGTGTTTTATTTCGTAAACATACCTTAATTTTAACATTGGTTCTTCAGGGAACATATGTCACATCTGAACCTGAAAACAGATCTATCTTCGGATAGGTTTGTAGACTGTTTCAGTTTTATTTACTTTGCATAATTACTTAAAACCATTGCATTCAAGCACATCAATACATTTTTGTAAAAGTTATATAATAGTAAAATGAATAAATGAATTGAATTAAAATAAGTTATTTTTTGTTTACTTTTCAGCTTGTAATTTAAAGTTCATTCCCTGAACTTCTATTAAAAGCGTATCTGTTTAGTCTGATTTTATGGCTATGTAGTCACAGTATGGAGGATAATACAGTTTCCGGACCAGCGCTTCTGTGGTGTATCTGAGTTCCCGTTGGATAGAACTCAAGTTTTAATCTGGCATTTTTTCCCTGCCAATCTCAGGAACTTCACCAAGCAGCAATTCCGCTGTGGGTCATCAGGTGTGAAGCAGGCCAACACAACTTGTCTCCGGGTACGGATACGTCATTGATTAAAATGAGCTTTCAAAAGTTGCTTTCGTTCGTTCAAGAGCTCCTTACATGTGCAAAGTAGGTGTAACATGCTGTGCCACGTAGGCGACATGTGGGGTCCGCTTTGACCTTCAGCAAATGTGGAAAGTGCTTTGTGCAGGGTAGCAGGCCTAGTCTATTATTGAAAAATTGAGTTTTGATAGTTTTAGCATTCCCCAAGGCTAGATATTTTTGAGCAGCAGGTGTTGAATATGTATTCAGGGTCATCCAGCCATGAGTCCTTTTTGATAGTGTAGCTTTATCCTTGAAAGGAGTTTGACTGATTTCCATACTAGATTTTTGAATATGCAGTTGTTGGTCGATGTTTCCCAGAGCTGAGTTAACCCCTGGTTTGAAGGTAATTTGCAGCAGGTGATGAAGCTTGCCATTGTAATTACTAACTACATGTGTCGGTTGAGAGCTCCTGCTGCAGATTTCCGGACTTTGTCCCAGAAGATGATATATGCTCCTTGCCTTGCCAGAGTCTGTTTTTAAATGCCAAACTCCAGCCTGATCTGTGCAGGCGAGGTGTGCTTCGGTAGGCCAAAAATAATTTGGTGCGCTGTTGTGACTGTGCTATCTAGTACTTTGTAGTCCCTACCCCTCTGCGGCTCGCTACCGTAGACTATTGTTGGTAGGAGTTTTGCCCGTACGACTTGAGTTAAGGGGAGTAGCGATGGGCCACTCAGTTTGGAGTTGAGATTCCTTAATGAAACTGCCAGGGTGAGGCCCTTCCTTCTGATTGAATTTTTCTGGGCAGTGAAGCGGCCACCCTTATCAATGATCACACCTAGATATTTGTATTCTGGTACAGATTCAATGCATATGGTTCCCCAGAACCAAGCCGGTGGTTTTTTTGAATTCTTCCTGATTGCCATAGTCTTAGTTTTCTCCAGATTAATATTTAGATCATTTGCTTCAGAGTATACCCGTGCAGTAGTAACTAGATGTAAACCCACCTGCGTCTGACTGATTAGGACTAAGTCGTCCACGTAGAGCAGACATGGTAGTGCTAAACCACCTAATCTTGGGGCGTGTTAATTGCTGGCATTTAATATCGGGACGAGATCAGCTAGGAACAAGTTAAACAAGGTCGGGCCAATACACAACCTTGTTTGAGCCCCTTCGTGGTTGTTATACGTCTTGACAGGGACGATCCATCACCCAACTTTATCTGAATCCATGTATCTGCGTGCAGGTTGATTAATAAGTTCAGCAGTGGTTGTGGTATTACCCATTTTGCCAGTTTTTCCCACAGTCTGTTTCGATTTACATGGTCAAACGCGGCCCTGTAGTCGATGAAGCAAAGGTGTAATGGCATTTTTGTTATTTCCGCCTTTGTAGACTTTAATTTTGTCATTAGCAGATTTGCACATTTTTCAAAGCAGTTGGAGACCCATTAACATTGCCATTGGCATGCAAAAATAGCACAAAGAGCAATGTTCATTTGCAAAGCTGAGAAAATCCAACTCTGGGCAAGTGGAGGCACAACACTTACCTGCTTTTAGCCTTCCTAGAAGAGAGAAAGAAAGTCAGGAAATTGCTAGGGAGCCAGGAAATGAGGTCAAGCTCAGACAAAAAAGGGAACAAGAAGAAATGAAGGACAAACAGTCATTGAAGGAGAGTGGAGGATAAAAGAAGAAGAAATAATTACTTCCTCATCAAGACTCGAAAGATGTTGTGGCTGCTGGCTCAAGAGAAGGAAGGAGAGCAAGGCCAGGAAGCCTTTCTTGAGGATCCCAGGAGGGTGCAAGAGAGAGGAACAGTCCTGCAAGGAGGAAAGACTGGGATTTCACTCCTTGAACCAGGTGAAAGAGGACAAATTTCCCAGCCAGAGGACAGGCTATCACTTTTCCTGGTGGCTCACTACCCCCGCTACAACCTGGGAGGTTCATGGCCTAATCGGGCACATGATGAGAAGGGGATGATGGTTCTTTAGAGGAGAAGAATAGTTCTAAAATACCTTGCACCCAACACCCTTGAGGTTGTTAAAGTTTTTTCTTATGTACTTTTTTGTGTGACAAATTATTTACGCAAATTAGGAATTTTAATGATGCATATGACCGCAACCAGTGAATTCATGATTTTTTGCTTAAAACAATTTGATTATCTCATATAGAACTGTGATTATTAATGTAGTATAGTTATACCACGTATACATGTGCAACACCATTATTTTCAAACTGGATGCAGCTTCTGGTGTTTTGTACATCCTGCTCCTGCTCATTCTCCCCTCCCAATCAGTTACGTGCTGCAAACCTTCTGTCCCTACAATTTCCGTGGAACACGGGGGGGTGACATGAAAGTACTGAAGTGTAAGAAGGTATGTACTGTGAATGTAACTTTCACCGTGTACCTAAAGTATCATTTTGAAGGATTTCATTTGTTAGTTTTGAAGAAAGAGTGTCTTCAGAACCCAATTCTATGAGCTATTATTAAGAAAATGTTTCAGATTAAGTTGTACATTTAGTCTATCGCTGAGAAAGCAAACAGAAGATTTCTCTTACTTTAAGATATGGGCTAGTGTTAAGAGTCTTTCAATTTTATGAAAATGTTTTTGATTTGCCATTGAGACCTAACCATAATCATGCTATATTGAGTATGATGTTTTATTAATTAATATGCAAGAATTCTGCATGAAAACCCCTGGTTTTGAAGCATCGGCAGTGACTTTTCATTTTCCTCCTGAATATCTGTCCTATTAATTTGAGATTTTCCTTACTTAGGATGCTGTCAGTTCTCCTTATGGGTTTGACACTTAGGGCCTTATTATGAGTTTGGCTGTCTCATGGATTGCCATATCGCAGTGGCGGTGTGAGTGCGGTGAGCTCAGCGGTCCGACTGCCATCTTACGAGTTAGGCAGATCAGCTTTGTGAAGACCACCGCTGGACTGCCAAGACTGCCAGCAGACCACCGACCGCGGGTTCACGATCAAGGAAAAGCAGACGCCATAGGGCGGTACAAGTGAGCTGCACCGCCATCCGTACTAGGAGTTGCCTGTTCCATGAGCGGATCACAGTGGTCCAACTGCCTGCTTCAAAGTGGTGGTGATGAAGGATTTGGGGTGCGTGCTCACCCCTTTCTTCTTCTTCGAGGCAGATTCCGACAAGGATCCCTTTCTCCAGGTCCCCCTTCACAACAGGATCTTCAACCGGAGGATTATGACCCTGTTTGCGGTGATCTTCAGGTTAGTCCTTTTTGTACTTTATACCCATTGCAGGGACTGCCCACATATGGGCTGAACCCCGGTAATGCATATATGTATTTTTCCATGCATATCATGCATATGTGTGCATCCGACACATATGCAGTCAAAATGCACACACAGGCATCGGTATATTTGGTAGTAGTACTCACCACTGCTGCAATATCCCTGCCAACACGCCGCCGGCCAGTGATCAACCTGTAATAGGGTGGTCTTTGGACCGCCAGTGCCGTGGGCTGCTGGTGGAGGCGGATGCAGCTCTACGGCGGTCAGACCGCCAAACTAGTAATAAGGCCCTTATAATTTAAATTGACTAACTAGGGTTTCTGTTATAATTTATGATTCTGTATTCTGTATTTGATCCTTTATGGCAGAATATGCAATTTTCTTTCTTCTTTCTAATGCTCATTTTGATGATCCTGAATTAAACCTTTAAAACTTGATTTACTCTGCTAAGTTTATGTATTAAAATGGAGGGTAGTCTCTTGCGGCAAGATGAATGGAAAGGCTAGTGAAGCTGATCCGGAACATTTTATTATTTTGTTTCCTTATATAGAAAAGGATATATTTTTTTGTTAATTTTGTAAATGTTTTCTCTCTGTATCAAAAGCAAAAAACAAAACATACAAAATTCCTGATATAGAAATACTGGTGTGGTTCCACATGTATGAGACTGATACAATATGCAGGAGGTCTATGTGTGATTCAGACACGCATAATCATTCATTCATGACCTACTCAAAAACTGTTTTATGCATAATAGATTCAATATGATTAATAATAACATGGGTTTATATACCACACAAAAAATGAAATTTCAGAGAGAAAAGAATCACAATGTCAAAAAAACACGAATATGATAATTAAAATTGTAAAAGACGAAAAACATGGCTAACATAGTTCATGTCTACGCGCGTTTCGGCTGTACGCCTTCATCAGGTAGCCATGGTAGTCTGAATGAATCTTGGTAATGATTGCCGAAAAGTATGATATCGAAAATCAAATGGGGACGCTGACGATAATTGGATAATCCTGTAGAAGTTTTAGGAACTTAATTCTACTTCTTTAATGTAAACAGTCCGAATATGGCTGTGTTCAGTTTTATTCAAAAGCACCAGCTACAAAGATCTTAACAAAATAATTGGCGGCTTGCCGTCCCCGATATCCGGTTGACTCCTGGCGTGCCCTGAATGGATTCCGATATGTGGAAGACGTGATCCTAGCCTGCTAAGAATCCGCCGTTTAGCAGACCTTGCTTTCATCCTTAGATCTTTTTATGTGGTCCATTTCTGATCTTTCCAAACATCTTGAAAGACTGAACCTAGATCGGGTCCCGATTATATCCACCGTCTAGAGCCGCCAATTATTTTGTTAAGATCTTTGTAGCTGGCGCTTTGAATAAAACTGAACACAGCCATATTCGGACTGTTTACATTAAAGAAGTAGAATTAAGTTCCTAAAACTTCTACAGGATTATCATAGACCTCCTGCATATTGTATCAGTCTCATACATGTGGAACCACACCAGTATTTCTATATCATGAATTTTGTATGTTTTGTTTTTTGCTTTTGATACAGAGAGAAAACACTTACAAAATTAACAAAAAAATAAAACCGAACACAGCCATATTCGGACTGTTTACATTAAAGAAGTAGAATTAAGTTCCTAAAACTTCTACAGAATTATCCAATTATCGTCAGCGTCCCCATTTGATTTTCGATATCATACTTTTCGGCAATCATTACCAAGATTCATTCAGACTACCATGGCTACCTGATGAAGGCTTACAGCCGAAACGCGCGTAGACATGAACTATGTTAGCCATGTTTTTCGTCTTTTACAATTTTAATTATCATATTCGTGTTTTTTTGACATTGTGATTCTTTTCTCTCTGAAATTTCATTTTTTGTGTGGTATATAAACCCATGTTATTATTAATCATATTGAGTCTATTATGCATAAAACAGTTTTTGAGTAGGTCATGAATGAATGATTATGCGTGTCTGAATCACACATAGACCTCCTGCATATTGTATCAGTCTCATACATGTGGAACCACACCAGTATTTCTATATCATGAATTTTGTATGTTTTGTGTTTTGCTTTTGATACAGAGAGAAAACATTTACAAAATTAACAAAAAATATATCCTTTTCTATATAAGAAAAAAAAATGTTTTGATATTTCAATTTTCTGGTCACAATTTATTGGTATATTGTTTTCGGTCCGCCTGTTATTTGTTTCCTAAATGTTTATTTCACATAGTTTAATGATACCCTGATTTAGGAAAGTTCAGGGGTACCCCTTCTGTAATACATTAGTGAAGCTGATCCTCCTGTGTGTAAATATTGGGGTTCATTTGATATTGGGGTTCAGGACATTACTGGGGTTCTGCCCTCACATGTACCTAAAAAAGGCACAAGGAAGTGGGAAAGGGGTCAGAAACTAGTTAATAGTATCCTGGCTACTAAGGCATGGAATGACCTCCCTATGGAACTTAGGACCTGCGAGTCGGAGTCTCTGTTCCGGAAAAACCTAAAAACGTGGCTTTTCCGACTCCCATCTGGTAGACGGAAGTAATATTTCTGCTTTTTATTATTTTGTCAGTCTTCTGCGCAGGAAGGCTTCTAGGTCTGGAGTGTTGCGGGGTTTTCATTGATGTTCTAGCGCGGGGACACTCCGTTGGAGTAACCAGGCGCTTTACAAGCTAGCTAATAATAATAATAAAGAATGAGGAATCAGGGTGGGAATTAATTGACTTATGACAGGGAAAAACCTCAAGGGGAGCATGCTTTATATTGTTTTTTGATTCTTATGTTTGAATGTTCTTTTATGTCAGGGATAAGGACTTGTCATTTGTATAAGAGGCAGTGTTCTAAAAAGAGCAACAGATAAGAAAAAAAATACAGCTAATGTCAATCTGTGGTATGCCAATGATTTGATCTGGTGGTTAAACAGAGACAGGAAGATCAGAAGAGTAAATAAGAGAAAAGGAAAATGAAGAAGGAACAGAAGGAAAGGAAATTGAGAATAGAAGGTAACACATTTGAACTATCTTCTTTCTTCCCAAGGGGTGCCAATGAGGAGACATCTTGGGAGCTGTCAAAGGTCTCTGTAAACTAATCACATAACAAATAAAAGAAAAATGATCAATAGGACAGAACAGAAGAGGGAGTAAATGGGCAGGGATTTATACGTAAGGGACATAACATATGAGATAAAAGAAAGATTACTTGAAGTTTAAGAAAAAAGTCAGAATAAAGAATTGTGAACATCACTTATCTTGACTATAGTCGTCTGTACTTGGCCAAACCCATAACAAATGGTGTCGGAAGTGGTATTGCTGTACCTGTTTTAAAACCTACTCCCTAGTACAACAGTTGGTTAAAGGGCAGGAGAAAATTGAATAGATACTTCAGGGATATCGGTATAGTTCTCAGGAGGAAATAGAAAGTCTGCAGCACTCTGTAAAAGCTCAGGGGGGCACCAGCAGCAGATGTCTTCTAAACAAAATACTGCATCAACTCAGTCATCCAATACTTTGACCAAAGCTAGAGGGGTATTTGCCTATATACCCTCAGTGCTACTTCAAAAATGTATTCCCAGGGAAGGTCCAGATTCCTTTTTTATGAATTTTGAATGGATTGCTCAAGCAGCTAATTGGCCACTGAAAAGCTGGGGACAATACCTGGCCCCACTGTTAATGGGTGATTTCCAAGCATGAAACCACCAGCCCTAGGGGCAACACCCCTTATCCATAGATCAAGTAACTTATATCAATAAGATAATGAATTGACAAAGAGACTTAAACACTCTTGTTTATGAGTCTACCTAGAACTTGTGCCCCCACCATGCTGTGCTTACATTCTCACACATTGCATCACTCATGACATGTTCAGTGACATAATTGATGACATCAGTGATAACCTCTCTTGATAACATGTAAACAGGGGTGGCTCCTCCATAATTGTGGAGAAGCTTTTCCCCAGTGGTCAGAGTTTGTCACAGAAAAATAAAATGATATTAAAACAATAATATAACTTTATTTTTCTGTGAGGGGCTCTGGCTGATAGTGCATGCATGTGTGGCGGCGCCAAGGCCTGGCAGGGAGGAGTGGTGGGCACTTAGAAGTGCACATGTAAGTTTGGCCAGCCGTCTTAGGCTGACCAAACAGATATGTGCACTTCTATTTGTCCAACACAGCTCTGTTCACAGCCGGGTTGGAGAAAAGTTGCATGCTCTGAGGAAGTGTCTGTGTGGCAGACCAGGCCACTTAGACCAATACTGGTGCTGCTCTCATTGCATGAGAGCAGTGTCTGGATTGCCTAGGCAGCCTGTGCCTTCCCAGAGACTGCTGGGAGTGAAGCACCGACGCGGCCATCAGCATCGGAGCAGGAACAGGTACTTTGTTTTTTAGATTTTATTTTTGCCCTTAATCCCCCGCATCCTACACCCTCCTGACCCCCCACTTCCATTGTGCTGCAGACACCACTGCATGTAAAATTACATCATTGATGGACAAAACTGGACCTGGTGTGGCCACAGGTTCTAGAATGCTCAGTAAACTATAACTGATGAATTTCAGAGTTTTAAGATTGAAATATTACATTGTAACTGATATTTTCACCTAACTATAACATCACTTTAACCTTTGGCTTTTTTGGATGCAAAAAATATATCTATTTATATTCACTGAAAAAACCAAAGGTTACAGGGACGTTATAGGAATGCTCAGGTTTCACTCATACAAAACCAGTGAAATTCAGCAGTTATAGTTAGCTGAGCTAACTAGTAGTGTGCCAGGAGGCATGTCTGCAGAGTGTTAGAGAAAGGGGGCGGGCCACGAAGACTTCTCAGCAATCCCACAGTGTGGGACTTACTGAAGGTAACAGGAGTTGTAGTTGGCCCACAAGGACATCCTTAGCGGCCTACAAGCCCTGCTATTATCTCCAGTAAGGCCCACACAGGAGGATTGCTGAGAGGTGTTCAGAGGCCACACCCCCTTTCTCCACCACTCTGCAAATGCACCTCCTGCGCACTGCTGGCTGGGGGAGGAAGTCCCCTTGGTTCCAGAGGGTCCTTGGGGACCAACTACCCCTCCTGTTACCTCCAGTAAGTCCCACACAGCTGTATTGCTAAGAGGTTGTTGGAGGCCATGCCCCTTACCTCCGCCACTCTGCAACTGTACCTCCTGGCACACTACTGGTTGGGAGACAAAGTCCACTTTAGCCCTGAGGCCCTCAGGAGGCAAGGGGACGTCATTCCCCACCAGTAGTGCCCCGAAAGGCGCGTGTGTAGAGTGGTAGAGAAAGGGGGCATGGTCTCCGACCACCTCTCTTCAATACCGCTGTGTGGGACTTACTGGAGGTAACAGGAGGTCCTGTTGGCCCCTAGGGACTCTCAGCAGCCAAGAGGCCTTCATCCCCCAACCAGCAGCATGCCAGCATGCGCGACTGCAGAATGGTGCAGAAAGGTGGCGGAGCCTCCGGCGTCATTCTGGTAGCACTTTTTTTTTATTTTAAAGGAAGGGAGGCCAAGTAGCCCCCCCGTCCTTGGGCCATATTTGGCCCCTGGGACCCCATCCCCCAGGGACCGGCATTTCTTTTTTTTCTTTCTTTTTAAAAAAATGAAAACAAGGGGGCCGCTTGGTCCTTCTTACCTGGGCCAATTTTTGCCCCGGCGACCCCATCCCCCGGGGCCTGCCCTTTATTTTTTGTAATCATTGTTTTATTAAGCAAGGGAGGGGGGCGCATAGCCCACCTCCTGGGCTGATTTTGGCTCTAGGTACCCCCGGTGCCTGGCCACAATACTGGTTGCCCTGGTCCCAAACAGGACACCCAGTTATTTTCATTGGGGACCGCAGAGGGAGCCTCAAGGTCCTCGAAGTCCCTGCTGGCTCCCCGCCTCTTGCAGGAGTCGGCATTGCTTTTGTACAGAGGGAGCTACTGAATCTGCAGCTCCCTCCATTCAAAAGCAATTCTGCTCTGCTTCCTGCAAGCAGAGCATTTTACATGCTCTCACTTACATGAAGCGGAGCAGAGTTTGCTATGGCTTGGCTGGAGTGGTGCTCCCCCATGCCAGAGTAAATTGCAATGTCCTGGGGGTCAGCACCCCGGGACATTGCTGGAGCCGGCCCTGTGGGTGGAGGTCCCCAGGGCCATTATTAGATCAATGAGGGGGCCTCCATTTTTTGTTTTTGCCCTGGGGAGGTGGGGGCCCCGGGGCTGCGGGGGCCTGTGTGCCCCTTTGCATTTTTTTTGTTTAAAGCCTCGGGGAAGAGGCGGTCCCCGGGACTGCAAGGGATATGCTAAGCCCCCCGAATTATTTAAATTTAAAGGCCTGTGAGTTGGTGGTCCCCGGGGCTGCTGGTGGGGCCGCACGACCACACACTCAATGTAAAGGCTGTGGGGGGTCCTCTGCCCCATCTGCATTTTTCAAATTAAAGCCCTGGGGAAGTGGGGGGTCCCTGAGGCTGCGGGGGGGGTCCATGAGGCCCTCCTGCATTCTTTTAGCATAAAGCCCAGGGGAGGTGGTGGTTTCAAGACGCCTCCCCAATTACAATTAAAGAAGCCCCAGGAGAGAGAGCCAGTGCGCCCTGTCCATTATTAAAAAAATGCCCCCCGGACCTGGTACATCCAGGGGCAGATAATGAACGAAGTGCAGGAGCCCGTGCTTCATTTTTTTTAGGCCGGATCGGATCTGCGGATTCCGCCGGCAATTAAAATAAACAAATAATGCTTTTTTGGGCCCTGCAGGGTCCCAGTGGGAACCCCCCAAGAGGCCTAGAAAGTGAGGATGTTTCTACCCTGCCCCCTTTTCTTTTTTTTTTCTTTTTTGTGGGACTCAGTTCAACCGAGTCCCAATATGGCAGCCAACACTTCCTGGTTGAAGTGTTGGCAGCCAATCAAATTTCAGTAGCATATCAGTAGGATTTTGCACTACCAGATATCTATATTTTTTAAATTTAAATATCTCTGAAACTACTGAACAGATTTATACCAAATCACAAAAAGCATTCTTTCTGGACCAACATCTAGCTTTCTGCCAAATTTGATGTAATCCCGTTCAACGGTTCGGGCTGTAGTCTTGTTAAAAAAAATGAAAGATCTCCATAGACATAACATGGGGAAAACTAGTTTTGAGAACCCCTTTTTTCTTGGCCTCTGCTTGACAGATCAGCTCGAAACATTAAACACAGCAGATAAACTAAAAAGGGTAAATTTTTTGAAAATGGCACACAAAACCAAAAACGTTTTTCCTATTGAAACTTTGGTCTTAACTATATCTACCTACTGGTGACTGCTAGTAGGTAGCGTAGCTCTAACCAAACTTTTCTTATTCCGGAAATCAGCTGCACCTCAATGCCACATCCCACAGAGATCGGCATGACACCGTCAAGCTGCTCCATTTTGCTTATTCAACGTGTGGTTCGGCTTACACCTTCAACTTCATATATATATATATATATATATATATATATATATATATATATATATATATATATATATATATATATATATATTTTCACTGAAAAAACCACAGGTTTCAGGGACGTTATAGTTTGTTGGACATTTCACTTGTACAAAACCAGAGAAATTCGGCCGTTATAGTTAGTTGAGCTAACTATAACTCGCGCCTCCCCAGTGCACTGCTGATGATGTCACATGTTACATCATTCATGATATGGTCAGTGACATCACTGATGACATCACTGATGAGATCTCAAATCACAAGGACACAAGAGGACCTTATCACCCCACCAGCAGTGCGCCATGAGTCGCATTTGCAGAGTGGTATAAAAAGGGGCATGGCCTCGGACCACCTCTCTGCAATCCAGCTGTGTGGTGCGTACTGGAGGTACCTGGTGGGCTAGTTGGCCCCCAGGGACCCTCAGTATTCAAGGGGACTTAATCCCCCAACTTACAACGCGCAAGGAGGCACGTGTCCAGAGTGGTGCAGGGAGGGGGCGAGGCCTCCGGCGAGATGACGGCTTTTTTAAATTTATTTTTGTTAGAAGGGGGCTGTGTGGCCCCCTTCTTTTAATCTATTTTTGGGCCCTGGGACCCCATCCCCCCAGGCCTGCCACATAAAAAAAAAAAAAGGCCGATTTTGGCCCCTAGGACCCCATCCCCCGGGGCATGGCCTTGTTCTTTTTTTTATGTTATATGGGAGGGGGCCATGTGGCCCCCCTTCCCTGGGCCACTTTTGGCCCCAGCGACCCCATCCCCCAGGGCCTGGCCTTCCATTTTTTTTTATTTAATTACGGGAGGGGGCCACGTGGCCCCCCCTTCCCTAGGCCACTTCTGGCCCCGGTGACCCCATCCCATGGGGCCTGGCCACCCTTCATTTTTAATTATAGAAGGGGTCGCATGGCCCCCCTCCTCAGGCCACTATTGGCCCCGGGGACCCCTTCCCTCGGGCCCGGCCATTTAGTTTTTTCTAAATAAAGGGGAGGGGGACACATGGCCCCCCTCCCGGGCCACAACTGGCCCTGGGGTCCCCATCCCCCGGGGCTGGCCCTTTCCATTGGGGACCGTGGGGGGAGCCCCAATGCCTCCACAGTCCCGCCTGCTCCCCGCCTCCTGCGGGAGCCGGCATTGCTTTTGCACAAGGGGAGTTGCTGACATGCTGCTTCCCTTGTGCAAAAGCAATTCTGCTTTGGTTTTTGGAAGCGAGAGCAGGTTCCCTGCTTTCGCTTCCAAAAACCGAAGCAGAGTTTGCTATGGCAGGGCGGGAGCCGCACGGCTCCCGCCCTGCCATAGCAAACAGCAATGTCCTGGGGGTGGGCACCCCGGGACATTGCAGGAGCCGGCCCTGGGGGGTGGTGGTCCCCAGAGCCATCAAGGGCTCTAGGAGGGGGGCCGCCCGGTCCCCCTCCCAGCATTTCAAAGCCCCGGGGAGGTGTGGTCCCCGGGGCCGGGAGTCCATAACAGACCCCTGAATTTGAATATTTAGTGCGCCGGGGAGGTGGTGGTCCCCGGAGTGTGTGTGGGGGCTCGAGCACCCCCACAGACATGTTTAAAAAAAAAAACAGAGGCCCGGGGAGGTGGCGGTCCCCAGCACTGTGGGGGCCCCCGCTGGCCCCCGCTATATAATTTGGGATTGCCCCCGGGACCTGGCCCACCCGGGGGCTTATCAATAAGGAAGCGCCGGAGCCCGCGCTTCATTTTTTTGTTATTTTCTCGGCAGGATTCACACACCCAGTGCGAATTCTACCGTTTAAAAAAAATGCTTTTTTGGCCCTGGGACCCGCTCAGCAGGCCTAGGGGTCAGGGTGTTTTTACCCTGCCCCTTTTCTTGTTTTTTAATGTTTTTTTCACAGTTTTCTTGTGACTCGGTTACCGAGTCACAAGATGGCTGCCAACACTTCCTGGTTTGGAGTGTTGGCAGCCAATGAGAGTGAAGCTCATGCCCGGGAGGAGTCGCAACTCCTCCTCGGTGCTCAGATATCGAAAGTTTTCTTTTTTAATTTCTCAGGAACTACTGAACGGATTTACACCATTTAAAAAAAAGGTCGCTTTCTGAACCAAGGGCTACCTTTTTACAAAATTTGGTATAATTCCGTTCAGTAGTTCGGGCTGTAGCCTGTTCCAATTTTTCCTATGGAAATTAACATGGGGAAAACGCATTTTAGGACCCCCCTTTTTTCTCGGCCCCCGCTTGACGAATCACCCCAAAACTTTCAGAACAGGAGCTGACCGGAGCGCCCCATTAGTTTTGAAAATTTTGCAAAGATTCATCAAACGACACCAAAGTTATTGGCAAAACAAAAAATGCTTTTTGAATAGAAACAAGGTCCTAACTATAACTACCTACTGGCGACCGCCAGTAGGTAATATATATATATATATATATATATATATATATATATATATATATGTATATATATATATATATATATTGTTCTACAATCTCCTCCCCTGTTTGAAGAGCACTCTTGGAACAGGTCCGTGAAGAGCAGACAGCATTCTTTATTCAATTAAAATTGCAAAGCCTTACGCGTTTCAGAGACATTTCTCCTTGGTCACAGGCATTTCAGTGGGTTGTACAGATTTAAAGAGGCATTGTCCCAGCATGCTCTTTTCACAGGTGAGTATGCATACTGCCTGCTGGGATGTGTAGTACCTTTAATTTTATGAATGCCCCTTCGAGAAAATACTTTTTCCTTTAGTAGGTTCTGCGCCTCCTCACATTATTAATGACATTGTTCTTACCCTCCAGTGGGCTTTTGAAAAACGAAATGCTGTAAATTGTGCCAAAACTGTTCACACCAAAGCAGACTTGGAATAGTTCTGTGTCCGTGGCCCCTTTCATCTGGGTGGTGCCTCTTCTCGGCTGGAACTGCCGTGAAATTGTTGTTCTACAATCTCCTCCCCTGTTTGAAGAGCACTCTTGGAACAGGTCCGTGAAGACAGACAGCATTCTTTATTCAATTAAAATTGCAAAGCCTTACGCGTTTCAGAGACATTTCTCCTTGGTCACAGGCTGTACAACCCACTGAAATGCCTGTGACCAAGGAGAAATGTCTCTGAAACGTGTAAGGCTTTGCAATTTTAATTGAAAAAAGAATGCTGTCTGCCTTCACGGACCTGTTCCAAGAGTGCTCTTCAAACAGGGGAGGAGATTGTAGAACAATATATATATATATATATATATATATATATATATATATATATATATTCCACCGCACAGCAATGCTTCCGCAAAGCAATCGCCTCACCCGAGCCTCTTATGACGGCGTTCCACGGCAGGATGGCGAATCCTCAACATCACAAAACGGGCTGGTTGTGGGTTGTAAAACAGCACACCGTGGCCCAATTTTTTGCAAAGCGATTTCTTTATTTAATGGTCTGACACACTCTACGCGTTTCGGGGAAACCCCTTGATCACGCGCTGGTTGTGATAGATATATATATATCACAACCAGCGCGTTTTGTGATATATATATATATATATATATATATATATATATATATATATATATATATAAACACAACCCCTGCTCCCAAAGGAAAAGAGCACGCACACGAGGATTGCATTGATACGACTTCTTTAATATAATGGGAGTCCCACGACCCGGCAGCCAAGAGAAAAAATTTAAAAAAAAAAAACCTTCAAATTATTCTGTTCAGCATAGAAGCAGATCCAAGGCATCCCAGTCCACATCATCGTATACATATCCAACTCGGAAAACTTCCACTAGTTTCAACAGCCCAATGTAAATCACAATGCGGGGTCGGGGGAGATCCTCACACAAAGATGGATAAGCACCGCAATCCTCACCAAACAAAGCAAATGCTTATATGGTGCCCAGTCACCAGATCTCCCACGGCCTGCTGAGTGAAGCTGTAGTACGCATGGCAAACCCCGTCCCTGCGCTGAAAATCAGATGATTTTCCTGCGCCGAGTCTACGTCTCCCAGACCGCACACACTTCATATTACTCATCCTGAGGCTTGATATATATATATATTTATAAATCACATGGGGCAATCCTCAATCTCATCGCATAGAGATCAATGCTGACACCAAATACAATTCTGTTGCTTCTATTCTTTTGACCACCATATCAGCCATTATGCGTTTCAACCGTCAAGTGCGGCCTTGACCACATGACATGCGCACCATTTCCACAAGTATTTTGTGATTACAACATATATATATATATATTCACTGAAAAAACCATAAGGTTTTAGGGACAGTTATAGTTAGTTGGACATTGCACTCGTACAAAACCCGTGAAATTCCCCTGTTATAGTTAGTTCAGGTAACTATAACTCGCGCCCCGCAATGCACTGCTGATGACGTCACATATTACATCACTCATGACATGGTCAGTGACATCACTGATGACATCACTGATGACATCTCAAATGACATCACTGATGACATCATCCAGTGACTGTGTGTTTCTGTAAAGTTTAAATATTTTTAATATATATAGGGAAAGGCGTATTGAAGAATGAGTGGGTGTATAAGTGTCTGTATGGATGATTTAGTAGGTGCGTGACTAACTCGATAAGTGAGTGATTAAACGTATCTTACTGAATGCATGGGTTAGTGACTAAACTGGGTGAATGTCTGTATCCGTCTGTCTGTTGCTGTGTAAGTGGTGCATGGGTTTGTGAATAGCTACATGAGTGTCTATATGAGTTATTGATTGGTTGTCTGAGTATCTGTACGGGTGCCTGAGTGTTTGTGTGGGTGGGGTGTGTGCGACTCTGTGCATAGATGTGTGAGTGGGTGATTCACTGGGTGGATGGTTTCAAGAGTGCATCTGTGATAGACTGTATGGGTGGGTAAGTGTGTGTAAGAGTGTGTTAGTGAGTGAATGTATGTCCCAGTGGTACATGTGTGAGTAACTACATATGTGAAAGGCAGTATATATGTGTGTCGGAGTATATAAATAGCTATAAGCGAGAGTGTGTGATTGTGAGAGTGACTGTATGGATGAGTGTGTGCTTGTATCATTTATTGTATAAGAGCGTAAGAATGTGCTAGTATTTGTATGAGTAAGTGAGCTGGTGTGTGTATAACTGTATAGGTGAGTAAATGGCAGTGTGTTTAATTATTTGCATGACTGACTAGGTGTGTGAGTACCTCTATGGATGAGTGGCGGTGTTTGAGTGTCTATATAGGAGTATGAGTGCATATGATAGTCCTGTACTGAGTGACCATAAGTATGAGTGACTGTACGGGTGAGTGAGTGGATTTGTGTGTGTAGACCTAAGAATCAGTGAGTGGGTATGTAGTTATTGGTGTTGGAGTGTCTATGGTTTTGAGAATGGCAGTCTGTAATTTAGAGTGGGTGTATCAAAGGTTATATTAGGGTGTGAGGAGGTGCATTACATTCTCACATGGATGATGTCATCAGTGATGTCATTTGAGATGTCATCAGTGATGTCATCAGTGATGTCACTGACCATGTCATGAGTGATGTAATATGTGACGTCATCAGCAGTGCATTGCGGGGGCGCGAGTTATAGTTACCTGAACTAACTATAACGGGGGAATTTCACGGGTTTTGTACGAGTGCAATGTCCAACTAACTATAACTGTCCCTAAAACCTTATGGTTTTTTCAGTGAATTTCTAAGGTTTTTTAAATGCTAATTTCTAACTATAACGTGCCTGAAACCTATGGTTTTTTCAGTGAATTTAAAAGGTTTTTTAAATGCTAATTCCTAACTATAACGTGTCTGAAACCTATGGTTTTTTCAGTGAATTTCAAAGGTTTTTTAAATGCTAATTCCTAACTATAACGTGTCTGAAACCTATGGTTTTTTCAGTGAATTTCAAAGGTTTTGTAAATGACAATTTTTAAATGTATTAATTGTTATATTTATTTTTTTGATACTGATTTACAACATTTTTTTAAACTATTTATTTTTAGATATTTTATTTTTTAAATTACATTGTAATTACATTATACATTACATTACAAAATATACTTTCTCAGAATGAATTACTTTAGTTTAAATACTTTGCAAATAGGCAATAGACTTTTAAGTACAGTAGTTACAGTTGTTGCAATGGGCAACACAATTTCAAAAACAAAGCAACATTGAGCTCAATGTGAATTTCTAGTTAAATGCAATTAGTTACTTTATGGATTACTTTTCTAACCACAGGACTGGATCCTAGATTCAGTCCTGGGACATCTCCTGTAAACAGTTGAGTAAAAGCGTTTTGGTTACAGTAGTGATTTTTAAGGAATATTATTGTATTTTAAAAGTTGACACTTAGAAACTTTTTCATATAGAATCACCAATGTTATCCTATGGGAGGAAATTCACTTAGCAGGTAAGTAGTGTTATCGTTACTTTTTCTTACTCAGTGGTGGATCCTGGAACCAGCACTGGTGCATCTCCTGTAAACAGTTGAAAGAATGCGTTTAAGTCACACATGCGATTTTTAAGGAATATTTGTAGTTTGTGAAAATCGACACTTTGAAACTTTTCTGCTGAAAACCAGACAATGGATTCCTATGGAAGGAAATTCAAGTTACTGGTAAGTACGGTTAGAATTACTTTTCAGGGTCAGTGCTGGGCTAAAAGATGCAGCACTGGGTTCTCTCCTGATAACAGGTGAGTAAATTGGAATTCATAGTTCGGCTGATTTTAGAGAAATATTATAAAGTTCCAAAACTCCACACTTTGAAGAATTTCCAAGTGAAACCAGTCAATGTTAGCCTATGGAAGGAAATTCAAGTTACTGTTAAGTACGGTTAGAATTACTTTTCAGTGTCAGTGCTGGGCTAAAAGATGCAGCACTGGGTTCTCTCCTGATAACAGGTGAGTAAATCGGAATTCGTATTTCGTCTGATTTTAGAGGAATATTTGTATGTTTCAAAAATCGACACTTAGAAACTTTTTCAGCAAAGAGCAGGCAATGATATCCTATGG
Organism: Calotriton arnoldi; assembly: GCA_963921515.1. Taxonomy (NCBI): domain Eukaryota; kingdom Metazoa; phylum Chordata; class Amphibia; order Caudata; family Salamandridae; genus Calotriton; species Calotriton arnoldi. The sequence continues at coordinate 33,361 of CAWUFW010023271.1, forward strand.
AAGGAAATTCAAGTTACTGGTAAGTGCGGTTAAAATTACTTTTCAGGATCAGTACTGGGCTGAAAGATGCAGCACTGAGGTCTCTCCTGATAATAGGGAGTAAATCGGAATTCGTATTTCGGCTGATTTTAGAGGAATATTATAAAGTTCCAAAACTCCACACTTAGAAGAATTTCCAAGTGAAACCAGTCAATGTTAGCCTATGGAAGGAAATTCAAGTTACTGGTAAGTACGGTTAAAATTACTTTTCAGGACCAGTACTGGGCTGAAAGATGCAGCAATGAGGTCTCTCCTGATAACAGGTGAGTAAATCGAAATTCGTATTTCGGCTGATTTTAGAGGAATATTTGTATGTTTCAAAAATCGACACTTAGAAACTTTTTCAGCAAAAGCAGGCAATGATATCCTATGGAAGGAAATTCAAGTTACTGGTAAGTACGGTTAGAATTACTTTTCAGGATCAGTACTGGGCTCAAAGATGCAGCACTGAGGTCTCTCCTGATAACAGGTGAGTAAATCGGAATTCGTAGTTCGGCTGATTTTAGAGGAATATTTGCACAATGGTGAAGGAAGGGGTGGGGCCTAAGGTGACATGTCTGCAAACACGCCCTGTGGCGCGTTTTAAGTTGGACAATTAATTCCTCCTCAATCCCGAGGGTCCCTAGGGGCCAACTAGCCCACCAGGTACCTCCAGTATGCGCCAGGGGGCTGCGTTGCAGAGAGGTGTTCAGAGGCCACGCCCCTTTTACAACACTCTGCAACGCAGCTCCGTGGCGCTTACTGGAGGTACCTGGTGGGCTAGTTGGCCCCTAGGGACCCTCAGGATTGAAAAGGAATTTATTCCCCATCTTAAAACGCGCCACGGGGCCTGTTTGCACACATGTCACCTGAAGCCCCGCCCCTTCCCTTCACCACTGTGCAAACGCGCCCCGTGGCGTGTTTTAAGTTGGGGGATTAAGTCCCCTTGAATCCTGAGGGTCCCTGGAGTCCAACTAGCCCACCATATACCTCCAAAAGCGCCACAGAGCTGCGTTGCAGAGAGGTGTAAAAGGGGCGTGGCCTCTGTACACGTCTCTGCAACGCAGCCCCTGGCGCATACTGGAGGTTCCTGGTGGGCTTGTTGGCCCCCAGGGACCCCCAGTATTCAAGGGGAATTCGTTCCCTCTCTGCAAACGCGCCAGGGGCGCGTTTGCAGAGTACTGCAGGGAGGGGGCGGGGCCTCCGGCACGATGCCGGTCGTTTTTTTTTTCTATTTTTTTTAATGGGAGGGGGCTGCGTGGCCCCCTTCCCTTGCCCACTTTTGGCCCCGGGGACCCCATCCCCCGGGGCCTGAGTATTTTATTTTATTTTTTAAATAAAAAAAATAAAAAAACGGGAAGGGGGCCGCGTGGCCCCCCTTCCCTGGGCCTGTTTTGCCCCGGGGACCCCATCCCCTGGGGCATGGCCTCGATTTGTTTATTTTTTTATTTGGAGGGGGGCTGCGTGGCCCCCCTCCTCAGGCCATTTAAGGCACCGGGGACCCCATCCCCCGGGGCCGGCCTTGCACTTTTATTTTCTTTTTTTTTCTTTTTTTAAATTTGGGGAGGGGGGCTGTGTGGCCCCCCTCCCTGGCCACTTATGGCCCTGGGGACCCCATCCCCCGGGGCCTGGCCTCTGGTTGGGGAGTGTGGGGGGGTCCCCAATCCCCCCACAGTCCCAGCCGGCACCCCGCCTCCAGCGCGAGCCGGCACATGCTTTTCCACATGGGGAGCAGCTAACATGCTGCTCCCCATGTGGAAAGCAATCAGCTTTGGATATTGGAAGCGAGAGCAGGTTTCCTGCTCTCTCTTCCAATATCCAAAGCAAGTTTGCAATGACAGGACGGGAGCCGCGAGGCTCCCGTCCTGTCATTGCAAACAGCAGTGTCCCGGGGTAGGCACCCCGGGACACTGCAGGAGCCGGCCCTGGGGGTGGCGGTCCACAGGGCCATCACTGGCTCCAGGAGGGGGCCGCGCGGCCCCCTCCCCACATTTTCAAAGCCCCGGGGAGGTGGTGGTCCCCGGGCTTCGGGGTCCAAAACGGACCCCCATTTTTTATTTTTTAGTGCCCCGGGGAGGTGGCTGTCCCCGGGGCATATGGGGGGGCTTCTGCCCCCCCACACAGGTTAAAAAAATATAAAACAGACGCCCCGGGGAGGTGGCGGTCCCTGGGGCAGCGGGAGGGCAAAGAGCCCTCCCGCACCATTTTTTGTTAAAGCCCCGGGGGATGGCGGTCCCTGGGGCTTGGGGGCCCTTAGAGGCCCCCATACATAAATTTAACCCCCCACCATGCCCCCGGGACTTGGCCCACCCGGGGGCAATTAACATCGAGCGCGGGAGACCGCGCTTCGATTTTTTTTTCGGCAGGATCCGCGCATTCTGAGCGCATCCTGCTGATTTTTTTTTTTTTAATGCTTTTTTTTGCCCAGGGGGTCCTTGTGGGACCCCCTGAGCAGGCCTAGGGGGTTAGGGTGTTTCTACCTTGCCCCCTTTGTGCGCTTTGCGCACTTGTTTCTGTCCCTCGGTTCTACCGCGGGACAAAATGGCTGCCAACACTTCCTGAATCGGAATGTTGACAGCCAGCTGACAGCCAATTAGCATGCAGCTCGTGATCAGGAGGGTACGCGGACCCTACTCGGCCATAGATATATATGTGACTTTACTTGTGAATTTCTCAGGAACTACTGAACGGATTTACACCATTTAAGCAAAAGGCACCAGTCTGAACCAAGGGCTACCTCTTTGCCAAATTTGGTGTAATTCCGTTCAGCAGTTCGGGCTGTAGCTGCGACTAAAGGTTCCTATGGAAAAATGAATGGGGAAAACGTGTTTTGGGACCCCCTTTTTTCTCGGCCCCCGCTTGACGAATCAACCCGAGACTTTCAGGGTAGGAGCGGAGCAGAGCGCCCCAACAAGTTGGAAACTTTCGCGAAGATTCGTCAACCGGCGCCAACGTTATTTCAAATAGAATGTCGCGAATTTCCTATGGATAATAGGTCCTAACTATAACTATCTACTGGCGACCGCCAGTAGATAATATATATATATATATATATAAGGGACTTCCATGGGCACTCGGATGGCTCCATCCTATGCAAATATCTTCATGGGCAAACTAGAGAACTGTATACTTGCTACTTATAGCATCAAACCACTGGTATGGCTAAGATACATTGATGACATATTTATAATATGGAATGCAGGAAGTAGAGCATTGGAACAATTTACAGCTTATATCAACAATATCCATCCTACCATCAAATTTACCAGCAGCAATACTAAACAGAAGCATCATCTCCCTTTTCTGGATGTGCTACTCACCATTCATGAACAGAAAATTACAACTGATCTGTACCACAAGCCTACAGATGCTCATTTGTATCTAAACTGGACTTCATGTCACCCACACCACACTAAACTGAGCATCATCTACAGCCAAGCACTCAGAATAAGACGCATCTGCAGCAATGAGGAAACCTGTAAAGACCATCTACAGGAGCTTGCTACATTATTTAAAAGGCGAGGCTATCCTCTGCATATCATACAGCAACAAATTGACAAGTCTTTGCAGTTACCCAGAGAAGCACTTATTTGGAATACCAACGGCAGAAACAAAAGTGACAGAACTCCATTTGTGGTTGACTATCATCCATCAGCTCCCAACTACAGAAATATAATGCAAAAAACATTTCCCTTACTGTCTACTTGTGAAAAATTGCAAAAGGTTTTTCCAAAACCGCCAGTCATTGCTTACCGCAGAGCTCCAAATTTACGATCTCTTATTGTGAGAGCTGAACTCAAGCAAGTTGTAACAAATGCAGGGGTTCATTGCTGTGACTCTAAAAGGTGCATCACGTGTGAATACCTTTTACAAACATCATCAGTAACTAGTTCTGTTACAAGAAGGACCTATGGAATAAGACAGCATCTTACATGTCGCTCAACATGCATTATTTATGTGATTCAGTGCCAACGGCAAAGCTGTAAAAAACAATATGTAGGCCAAACAGTGAATGACCTCCGTACACGATTCAGGAACCACAAATCGGCAATAATTAATAAGAAAATTGACCAGCCTGTAGCCAATCATTTTAACCTTGTGGATCATTTACTATCAGATTTGAAGATTTTCCCCGTGGAACATGTCTCAAAGGAAGAACTACTGGACTCCAGAGAAAACTTCTGGATGTACCGTTTAAAATCACTGCATCCAGATGGACTGAACATTACTGATAATACAATCTGATTACTGCATATCTCAAGAGTTCTCAGGACTGCATTGATTCCACATTCCAAATGGAATCTTCACTCATGTTGCTTTTGAAAATTCAGCTGTGTCATCTGTGCAGCCACTGAGCAAACCATCTTGTACTACCTGAGGAAGGCGGAAGCTGAAACGTTGTAGTGGAAATATATTTTTGTTCTTTGGTGAATTTATCTGTTTGAGTCACTTCTTTCTTGGATATATATATATATATATATATATATATATATATATATATATATATATATATGCAAAAAGAAGCAGAGAACTCTGTGTAGTTCTCAAATTTAGGTGGAAAGCAGCTCCTGTATAGAGCACTCTCAACACCAGCGACACTCTAGATCTGTTCACCTCAAATGTCTCTGCTCCTTTTTTTGCTTAATTTATGCATCATTCTATGCCTGAAAGGGTATTGTTTTGACTTATACTGGGTGCTCCCTTGTGTCTGGACAAAGCTATAACTCTCTGAAGAGAAACACTGTGTCTGGTGTTGCTCTTACTCATTTCAGGTTGGCTTGGTTGGTATTTTATCAATTCAAAGCTGTAATACTGTGCCTGGAGTGGTAAATGGCTTTTGTCATTTTCCAGCTCGGCATGGACAGCGCTGTGCTAGTCCTATGCTTAAAGACTTTGCTGTAGAAATGACAAAAGACTTTGTCCCTTTCTATCTCGGCGTGGATGGCACTGTGCTAATCCTATGCTAAAAGACTTTGATAGAAAAGCAGACATTTGATGTGAGCAGATCTAGAGTGTCGCAGGTGTTGAGAGTGCTCTCTACAGGAGCTGCTTCGAAAAAGAAGCTATTCATCAAAAGTGATAGAACAAGCATGTGTAAAAGTAGAGAAACAAGAACGAAAAGAACTGCTTGTTCAGAAAACCAAAGATGATAAGAAATCAGGAAATAGGATCAGATTCATAACTTTCACAACCAGTCTAAAGAACTCAGGAAAGGATTAAGTAAATTCTGGAATGTCCTCAAAACAGAAACTGATTTAGCCCCACACATCATTGAGTACCCACAGATCACTTATAGAAAGGCCAAATCTTTAAATGATATGGGGCCGGATGTATCAAGCTTTTTACCAGTCGCAAACGGGCCCGTTTGCGAATGTTAAAAAGCCTTTTGGGATGTATCAACCCGAAAGGTAATCGCAAAATAGGGAATCGCAATTTTTGCGATTACCTATTTTGCAAATGCATTTAGGGAATTGCAATTTGCGATTCCCTAAGTGAAATGCAGGAAGCTGTTAAAAATTGCGACCCTGCTTTAAGGAATCGCAAATTACCACCAACTTCAAGTTGGTGGTAAATTGCAAATCCTTAGAAAAATGCAATTTTTTGCATTTTTCTAAGTGCCATGTGGCGCGCACACATGCCCTTAGGGCATGTATGTGCACCACATGTGCACACTTACCTTTTTTGGGGGTGCAGCAGGGTGGCCTTTTGGCCCCTTATCACCCTTGAAATTGCATTCGCAATTTGCGATTGCCAATTTGGTAATCGCAAATTGCGAATGTCTTCCCATTCATTACTAAAAAAAATGTAAGTCCGTTTTTATATAGCGCAGCTACTCACCCTTACGGGTCTCAAGGCGCTGGGGACCGGAGTGGAAATTAAGTGAGCTATTGCCCAGAGTCACATGGTGCTGAGCTGAGCTGCCGCCGGAGCCGGGGATCGAACCGTGAACCCTGTGCTCCGAAGTCAGCTGCCCTGGCCGCTGCACCACACCTCTCCACCCCTCTAGGGTGCCTCTAGGGGCCTCTAGGCCCATAGGAATGAATGGGAAGGGATTCCTTAATAGCCTAACGCAATTTGCGATTCTCTATTATGGAATATGTAGGAATCGCTAATTTTTTAGCAAAACCTACATACATTGCATTTTGCGATTCCATAATAGCAAATCGGTAAAATTCGCTATTATGGAATCGCAAAATGTGATGTTGATACATCTGGCCCATGGTCTGTAGAACCCTGGTAACCACAGAGCAAAGGAGGAGCAGTATACAAGGGTTTTATACTTGTGGGAGGTGTAAGGTGTGTAAATACAGTTATAACTGTAAGGAGGTTAAACTGGCACAAGACCTCAAACCCTTTAAAATAATGAAACATGTAACATATACCACTGATCATGTGATATATGCACTACGATGTCCCTGTGAGAAGCACTATATAGGAGCACAATACATAAGCCGAAAAAAGTATTTTGGAACATCTTAGAACTATCAAGAATGACGACAAACAATACCCTATAGCAAGACATTTCAAAGTACAGCACAATCAAAATAGTGACTTGCTATCTTTTGTGTTCTTGATACAATCCCCTACAGAGAAAGAGGTGGGGATCGAGTTCAAGAACTCAGGTGTCTTGAATCTAGGATTATCATTAAATTCAATACTATGTACCCCACAGGCCATAATATGGACGAGGAATTTTCAGTGCACTTAGGTTAAATCAACGAGCTGATTGAAACCAAAATGAACCGCAAGATTTTAACTTTTTAATCATCACTATCATTTGTAAATATTTGTTGTCTACAGAATGAATTTATATCTAAACTTCTTTTATAAGGGGTTTAATTTATTCACATCACTTTTTTATGTTTTTTCAGATTTTCCTGTGTTCGTTTGAAACAATTGGAAGGCAAAAGAGACAATGATATCTGAAAGCACAATTGCCCACTTGGGCATGACTGTGGTGAAAATTGTACAATAGGCAATATCATAAAGAATATGCCAGTTTGTTAAGAGCGATGATTTATATAAGCGACATATCTGCCCACATGGGCTTAATTGGATCATGTATGGATCATATATCTGAATCCTCATCTGAGAATGTGCTTCAACATTTTCTCGATAGCAACACGGGTTGCAAAAAATGTATTGCTCAAAGGTTGGCTGATCGATAAAGCTTTCTGTGGCAGCAAATAAAACTTTATTGAGAATGAATGACGAATATTGAAAATTTAGCACGGCCAGAATACGGCAACAGTATGTCACGCATTAGGCAGTGAAATGAGATCTAAATTACATTTCCCCCCACTGTAAATAAGGATGAATTGAAGTAACACAGTATAACTAGTTTGCGTTTTTTGAAACGTGATAATGGATAATTATGCAGAAGTCTGTCTTTTATGTATATCACCAGTTGGTGGACACGTGGTGTGTTATTTAACCAATCATTTTGTTTTGACAAACTTACTCGTGAACAAGGAGCCTAGTGTCCCAAAACACGTAGAGTTGTCTATGCCAATAAATCACGCTTGTGAAGCAATGTGGGCCACGGAGTGTTTTTGTTCAGAGGAACGGGGAACACGCTGTGTTTTGGATAATTGGGGGTTCGCTACCCCACTGCGGAACGCCGTTGCCAAGTGGCTTGGGTTGGAGCAAAACTTTGTATTGGAATATATATATATATCTATATATCTATGTATATATATATATATATATATATATATATATATATATATATATATATATATATATATATATATATATATATATATTCACTGAAAAAATCATAGGTTTCAGATATGTTATAGTTACAAATTAGCATTTAAAAAACCTTTGAAATTCACTGAAAAAACCATAGGTTTTAGGGACAGTTATAGTTAGTTGGACATTTCACTCGTACAAAACCCGTGAAATTCCCCCGTTATAGTTAGTTCAGCTAACTATAACTCGCGCCCCACAATGCACTGCTGATGACGTCACATATTACATCACTCATGACATGGTCAGTGACATCACTGATGACATCACTGATGACATCTCAAATGACATCACTGATGACATCATCCAGTGACTGTGTGTTTCTGTAAAGTTTAAATATTTTTAATATATATAGGAAAAGACGTATTGAAGAATGAGTGGGTGTGTAAGTGTCTGTATGGATGATTTAGTAGGTGCGTGACTGACTCTATAAGTGAGTGATTTAACGTATCTTACTGAATGCATGGGTTAGTGACTAAACTGGGTGAATGTATGTATCCGTCTGTCTGTTGCTGTGTAAGTGGCTGCATGGGTTTGTGAATAGCTACATGAGTGTCTATATGAGTTATTGATTGGTTGTCTGAGTATCTGTATGGGTGCCTGAGTGTTTGTGTGGGTGGCGTGTGTGCGACTCTGTGCATAGATGTGTGAGTGGGTGATTCACTGGGTGGATGGTTTCAAGAGTGCATCTGTGATAGACTGTATGGGTGGGTAAGTGTGTGTAAGAGTGTGTTAGTGAGTGAATGTATGTCCCAGTGGTACATGTGTGAGTAACTACATATGTGAAAGCCAGTATATATGTGTGTTGGAGTATATAAATAGCTATAAGCGAGAGTGAGTGATTGTGATAGTGGCTGTATGGATGAGTGTGTGCTTGTATCAGTGATTGTATAAGAGCGTAACAATGTGCTAGTATTTGTATGATTAAGTGAGCTGGTGTGTGTATAACTGTATAGGTGAGTAAATGGCAGTGTGTTTAATTATTTGCATGACTGACTAGGTGTGTGAGTACCTCTTTGGATGAGTGGCGGTGTTTGAGTGTCTATATAGGAGTAAGAGTGCATATGATAGTCCTGTACTGAGTGACCATAAGTATGAGTGACTGTACGGGTGAGTGAGTAGATGTGTGTGTAGACCTAAGAATCAGTGAGTGGGTATGTAGTTATTGGTGTTGGAGTGTCTATAGTTTTGCGAATGGCAGTCTGTAATTTAGAATGGGTGTATCAAAGGTTATATTAGGGTGTGAGGAGCTGCATCAGATTATCACGTGGATGATGTCATCAGTGATGTCATTTGAGATGTCATCAGTGATGTCATCAGTGATGTCACTGACCATGTCATGAGTGATGTAATATGTGACGTCATCAGCAGTGCATTGCGGGGCGCGAGTTATAGTTAGCTGAACTAACTATAACGGGGGAATTTCACGGGTTTTGTACGAGTGAAATGTCCAACTAACTATAACTGTCCCTAAAACCTATGGTTTTTTCAGTGAATTTCAAAGGTTTTTTAAATGCTAATTTGTAACTATAACATATCTGAAACCTATGGTTTTTTCAGTGAATTTCAAAGGTTTTTTCAATGCTAATTTCTAACTATAACGTGTCTGAAACCTATGGTTTTGTCAGTGAATTTCAAAGGTTTTTTAAATGCTAATTTGTAACTATAACGTGCCTGAAACCTACGTTTTTTTCTGTGAATTTCAAAGGTTTTTTAAATGTATTAATTTTTATATTATTTTTTTTCATACTGATTTACTACATTTTTAGAAACAATTTCTTTTACATATTTTATTTTTTAAATTACATTGTAATTACATTATACATTACATTACAAAAATACTTTCTCAGAATGAATTACTTTAGTTTAAATACTTAGCACATAGGCAATAGACTTTTAAGTACAGTAGTTACAGTTGTTGCAATGGGCAACACATTTTCAAACACAATGCAACATTCAGCTCAATGTGAATTTCTAGTTAAATGCAATTAGTTACTTTATGGATTACTTTTCTAACCACAGGACTGGATCCTAGATTCAGTCCTGGGACATCTCCTGTAAACAGTTGAGTAAAAGCGTTTTGGTTACAGTCGTGATTTTTAAGGAATATTATTGTATTTTAAAAGTTGACACTTAGAAACTTTTCCTCATAGAATCACCAATGTTATCCTATGGAAGGAAATTCACTTAGCAGGTAAAAACTGTTATCGTTACTTTTTCTTACTCAGTGTTGGATCCTGGATCCAGCACTGGTGCATCTCCTGTAAACAGTTGAAAAATGCGTTTAAGTCATACAGGCGATTTTTAAGGAATATTTGTAGTTTGTGAAAATCGACACTTTGAAACTTTTCTGCTGAAAACTAGACAATGGATTCCTATGGAAGAAAAGATAAGTTACTGGTAAGTACGGTTAAAATTAATTTTCAGGGTCAGTGCTGGGCTAAAAGATGCAGCACTGGGTTCTCTCCTGATAACAGGTGAGTAAATCGGAATTCGTATTTCTGCTGATTTTAGAGGAATATTTGTATGTTTAAAAAATCAACACTTAGAAACTTTTTCAGCAAAAAGCAGGCAATGATATCCTATGGAAGGAAATTAAAGTTACTGGTAAGTACGGTTAAAATTACTTTTGAGGATCAGTACTGTGCTGAAAGATGCAGCACTGAGGTATCTCCTGATAACAGGTGAGTAAATAGGAATTCGTATTTTGGCTGATTTTAGAGGAATATTTTAAAGTTCCAAAACTCCACACTTAGAAGAATTTCCAAGTGAAACCAGTCAATGTTAGCCTATGGAAGGAAATTCAAGTTACTGGTAAGTACGGTTAAAATTACTTTTCAGGACCAGTACTGGGCTGAAAGATACAGCACTGAGGTCTCTCCTTATAACAGGTGAGTAAATCGGAATTCGTATTTCGGCTGATTTTAGAGGAATATTTGTATGTTTCAAAAATCAACACTTAGAAACTTTTTCAGCAAAAAGCAGGCAATGATATCCTATTGAAGGAAATTCAAGTTACTGGTAAGTACGGTTAAAATTACTTTTCAGGATCAGTACTGGGCTGAAAGATGCAGCACTGAGGTCTCTCCTGATAACAGATGAGTAAATCGGAATTCGTATTTCGGCTGATTTTAGAGGAATATTTGTATGTTTCAAAAATCGACACTTAGAAACTTTTTCAGCAAAAAGCAGGCAATGATATCCTATGGAAGAAAATATAAGTTACTGGTAAGTACGGTTAAAATTACTTTTCAGGGTCAGTGCTGAGCTAAAAGATGCAGCACTGGGTTCTCTCCTGATAACAGGTGAGTAAATTGGAATTCGTACTTTGGTTGATTTTAGAGGAATATTATAAAGTTCCAAAACTCCACACTTAGAAGAATTTCCAAGTGAAACCAGTCAATGTTAGCCTATGGAAGGAAATTCAAGTTACTGGTAAGTACGGTTAAAATTACTTTTCAGGACCAGTACTGGGCCGAAAGATACAGCACTGAGGTCTCTCCTTATAACAGGTGAGTAAATCGGAATTCGTATTTCGGCTGATTTTAGAGGAATATTTCTATGTTTCAAAAATCAACACTTAGAAACTTTTTCAGCAAAAAGCAGGCAATGATATCCTATGGAAGGAAATTCAAGTTACTGGTAAGTACGGTTTAAATTACTTTTGAGGATCAGTACTGGGCTGAAAGATACAGCACTGAGGTCTCTCCTGATAACAGGTGAGTAAATCGGAATTCGTATTTCGGCTGATTTTAGAGGAATATTTTAAAGTTCCAAAACTCCACACTTAGAAGAATTTCCAAGTGAAACCAGTCAATGTTAGCCTATGAAGGAAATTCAAGTTACCGGTAAGTACGGTTAAAATTACTTTTCAGGACCAGTACTGGGCTGAAAGATGCAGCACTGAGGTCTCTCCTGATAACAGGTGAGTAAATCGGAATTCGTAGTAAGGCAGATTTTAGAGGAATATTTGCACAATGGTGAAGGGAGGGGGCGGGGCCTGAGGTGACATCTGTGCAAACGCGCCCCGTGGCGCGTTTTAAGTTGGGGGATTAAGTCCCCTTGAATCATGAGGTTCCCTAGGGGCCAACTAGCCCACCATGAACCTCCAGTATGCGCCAGGGGCTGCGTTGCAGAGACGTGTAGAGAGGCCACACCCCTTTTACACCTCTCTGCAACGCAGCTCTGTGGCGCTTTCTGGATGTACCTGTTGGGCTAGTTGGCCCCAGGGACCCTCAGGATTGAAGGGGATTTAATCCCCCATCTTAAAACGCGCCACGGGGCCTGTTTGCACACATGTCACATGAAGCCCCGCCCCTCCCTTCACCACTGTGCAAACGCACCCTGTGGCGCGTTTTAAGTTGGGGGATTAAGTCCCCTTGAATCCTGAGGGTCCCTGGAGTCCAACTAGCCCACCATATACCTCCAAAAAGCGCCACAGAGCTGCGTTGCAGAGAGGTGTAAAAGGGGCGTGGCCTATGTACACGTCTCTGCAAGGCAGCCCCTGGCGCATACTGGAGGTTCCTGCTGGGCTAGTTGGCCCCCAGGGACCCCCAGTATTCAAGGGGAATTCGTTCCCCTCTGCAAACGCGCCAGGGGCGCGTTTGCAGAGTACTGCAGGGAGGGCGGGGCCTCCGGCACGATGCCGGTCGTTTTTTTTTTTTTTTTTAATGGGAGGGGGCTGCGTGGCCCCCCTTCCCTTGCCCACTTTTGGCCCCGGGGACCCCATCCCCCGGGGCCTGAGCATTTTATTTATTTTTAATTTAAAAAAAAAAAAAAAAAACGGGAAGGGGGCCGCGTGGCCCCCTTCCCTGGGCCTGTATTGGCCCCGGGGACCCCATCCCCCGGGGCATGGCCTCGATTTTTCTTTTTTTTTCTTTGGAGGGGGCTGCGTGGCCCCCTCCTCAGGCCATTTAAGGCCCCGGGGACCCCATCCCCCGGGGCCGGCCTTTCCCTTATTTTTTTTTTTTTTAAATTTGAACTTTGGGGAGGGGGCTGCGTGGCCCCCTCCCGGGCCACTATGGCCCCGGGGACCCCATCCCCCGGGCCTGGCCTCACGTTGGAGACTGTGGGGGGGTCCCCAATCCCCCCACAGTCCGAGCCGGCTCCCCGCCTCCTGCGGAAGCCGGCATTGCTTTTCCACATGGGGAGCAGCTAACATGCTGCTCCCCATGTGGAAAGCAGTTGGTTTGCATTTTGAAAGAGAGAACAGGTTTCCTGCTCTCTCTTCCAAAATGCAAACCAAGATTGCTATGACAGGACGGGAGCCGAGAGGCTCCCGTCCTGTCATTGCAAACAGCAGTGTCCCGGGGGTAGGCACCCCGGGACACTGCAGGAGCCGGCCCTGGGGGGTGGTGGTCCCCAGGGCCATCAAGGGCTCCAGGAGGGGGGCCGCGCGGCCCCCCTCCCATTCAGTGCACAGCCCCGGGGAGGTGGTGGTCCCCGGGGCTTGGGGGTCCGTAACGGACCCCCATATTTAAATGTTTAGTGCCCCGGGGAGGTGGCGGTCCCCGGGGCGTGTGGGGGGGCTGGAGCCCCCCCACACAGGTTTAAAAAAAAAGAAGCCCCGGGAGGTGACGGTCCCCGTGGCTGCGGGAGGGCTCAGAGCCCTCCCGCCATCATTTTTAAATAAAGCCCCGGGGGGGTGGAGGTCCCCGGGGCTTGGGGGGCCTTAGAGGCCCCCCCTACATAAATTAAAACCCCCCCACCATGCCCCCGGGACTTGGGCCACCCGGGGGCCAATTAACATCGAGCGCGGGAGACCGCGCTTCGATTTTTCGGCAGGATCCGCGCTCCCTGAGCGCATCCTGCCGATTTTTAAAAAAAAAAATTTTTTTTTGCCCAGGGGGTCCTTGTGGGACCCCTGAGCAGACCTAGGGGGTCAGGGTGTTTCTACCCTGCCCCCTTTGTGCGCTTTGCGCACTTGTTTCTGTCCCTCGGTTCTACCGAGGGACAAAATGACTGCCAACACTTCCTGATTTGGAGTGTTGACAGCCAATTAGCATGCAGCTCGTGATCGGGAGGGTGCGCGAATCCGACGCGGCCATAGATATCACTATCTTTTTACTTTTGATTTTCTCAGCAACTACTGAACGGATTTACACCATTTAACAAAAGGGTTCTTTCTGAACCAAGAACTACCTCTTTGCCAAATTTGGTGTAATTCCATTCAGCAGTTCGAGCTGTAGCCGTGTCTAAAGTTTCCTATGGAAAATTGCATGGGAAAACGCGTTTTGGGACCCCCCTTTTTCTCGGCCCCCGCTTGACGAATCCCCCCGAGACTTTCAGGGTAGGAGCGGACCGGAGCTGGCCACAAAGTTTGAAAATGTTGCGAAGATACGTCAACCGGCAAGAGAGTTATTTCAAATAGAATGTCGCGGATTTCCTATGGATAATAGGTTGTAACTATAACTATCTACTGGCGACCGCCAGTAGATAATATATATATATATATATATGCCTGAATGACCTTGCCAACGCAGCAATGCAGCGCCGCGCCGCAAAGAAAGGTACCCGCACTTCAAGTAAGTCCAAAGGATTTTATTCAGGTAGCTGACGCGTTTCGACCAGGAGGTCTTTGTCAAAACTGGGGATTATACATAGTGGCATTGTATTAATAGCATACAGTGAGACACATTGGAGGGAAAATTAAATAAACATGGGAAAAAGACTTTGGGCATTTAACAGAAAAATGCCAACTCATCAGTCACAAAGAAAAAAGACTATACAAGTCAAAAAACTTTAAAAGAAAGTGAGAATGATTTTGTCCCAAATTAGATAAAAGGGTGCCTCACCCTAACAGACAAATATATAAACATATATGGATGTATAGACACGGTGAAAAATGTGAAAAAGTATATATACAGTAAAAAGGGAATTGCAAGTGCACATGAAGAAAATCTTTTTCAACATTGTCCCTTCCTTCGCCCGGAGTGAAAGTTACCCCAAAGAAATCATATTATTAACATTTCCTACTGATTCATGGTCCAGTGACCAAATGTGTCGGGTGCCATCTTGTGCGAGAGATAGAGAGAAGATTTGAGAAAGAAGAAGAAGAAAGAAAGGGTTTAGGTGAGAGGGAGAAAAGTGTTAGAGAGGAGAATGTAGAGAAAGGAGGAAGGATTCACATCCTGGTGGATATATCACCAAGGCAGGAGAGAGGGAGAAGACAGACAATCTTAAAGATGGAGTGAGATGCAGTAGTGCCCAGTCTATCCGGGGAGACAGAAGGGAGATGGCATTATCCCAGATGAACGTGAAGCTCCTCGTCCTGGTTCAAACCTCCCGGGTACTTGGTGTTGAGACTGATTATGTATTTCGACTCAAGCCTTCTGAGTGCACGTTCCCTGTCTCCACCCCGACTCTTCATAGGAATCCTGTCAATGCCAAAATATGAGATTTTTAGGTTCTCAGTTTTGGTGGAGCCATGCACAGTGTTGCAATGTCTAGCCATGGGATAGGTTGTGTCATTGTTTCTAATGGCTCTCAAGTGCTCTAGCACACGTTTCTTGACTGGAAAGATCGTGCTACCCACGTACCTCAAGCCGCACACACATATCAAAACATATACCACAAATTCCGTGTTGCAGTTGATGAAGGATCGTATTTTGTGTTGCTTGCCATTGGGTAGGAGTACTGTCTTAACATTGGTACTATTGGTGCATGCCTTGCATTTTCCACACTTGTGGAATCCTGGGAGTTCCCTCAACCAGGTGCTGCTGTGTTTCTGACTGGGTTCCATGAGGCTGTGGACCAGCATATCCCTCAGCGAGTTGCTTCTACAATATGTAATATTGGTGCTTGGGGTAACCAATTTGCCAATGACCGGGTCCAGTTTAACTAAGTGCCAGTGTCTCCTAAGGTCTACTAACGCCAGGCTGATGCTGGTACCAAGAATTCGAACTGCGAACTGGGGAGGTCGAAGTATAAGCCACTGTACAGCCAAACTCTGGAATACTCTCCCAGCAGGTACAAGAGCGGCCAATTCCCTCATCTCCTTCAGAAAAAATCTGAAAACCTGGTTGTTTAACTAATTTCATCTTCTAATTCTTTTCTTCTCTTTCTGTCAAGGCTATATTAAGGTCCAGCGCCAAGACACCTTCGGGTATTCATGCGCTTTAGAAATCACACTAACATAACATAACATAACATAACATAATGATTGTCGGGACCTTGGCACAATCTGAATTGTAGGTAGTGATCAGTCTGATCACTGGTTGAGTGTCCTCCCTGGGTCTAGCTTTTAGTAGGGTTTCTCTCCTTACTCCATGTACCTTCCTTCTGGCCTCATCCACTACTTTGCGAGTGTACCCTCTCTGTAGGAACCTGTCTACCATAACGTCTTCTTCTCTTGTGTACGCTTCCTGTGTGCTTCAGTTACGCCTGGCTCTAAGGAGTTCCCCATATGGGATACTGTTCTTCAGCTTAGGTGGATGATGGCTTTTGGCGTGAAGGATGCTATTCCCGGCTGTTGCTTTCCTGTAGAGGCTGGTCTCAATAGTGTCATTAAGTACCTCTACACTTACATCAAGAAAGTCTAATCTGCTGTTGCTGGTGATGCTCGTGAACCTTAAGTTCAGCTCATTGTTGGAGATAGCCAGGAGGAATTCGTCCAGAGTATTCTGGGGACCATCCCAAATTAAAAAGATGTCATCAATGTATCTGGTCCAAAGGACCAGATACTTGGTGTATTCTGCAAAGGTGTTCGCCCAGACAAATTCAGACTCCCACCAGCCCAAAAAGATACAGGCGTAGCACGGCGCAAAGTAGCTGCCAATGGCAGTCCCGGACAGTTGCTGTACCACTGCTGGCCATGTAGGAAATAGTTATTTTCCAGGCAGAAAAGGAGCATTTCCAGAAACATATTGGTGTGATCATATGTAATTATAGGTCTGTCCCTAAAATAATGTTTGCACGCTGTGATGCCTAAATCATGTTTGATACAGGTGTATAAAGACACCACATCCACAGTGGCCATGATGTAACTCGATTGCCAGGGAATGCCCGTGACCTTGGATATAAAATCCATACTATCACGGCAGTATGAGGGCAGGTTACACACATAGGGAAACAAAAAATGATCTAGGAAGATCGAGGTGTTTTCAAGGAGACTGTCATTGGCAGACATGATCGGCCTGCCCGGTGGGTTGCTGTGGTGTTTGTGGACTTTCGGTAGTAGCATGGTGAAACAGGTTTATTTACTGTTAAAAACAAAAATTTATCATTACTCAAAAGCCCAAGGGTGTGCCATCTGGACAGCATATTGTGAAAACAATCAATAGTGGAAAGATATTGGCCCGCTGTAGCTTTCATGTAGCTGCCAGAGAAATCAAGCTGTCTTTTGGCTTCAGCCATGTATTTTTTGATGTCCCATAACACAACATTCCCGCCTTTGTCCGAGGGCTTGATGACAAAGGTGGTGGCTTGCTTCAGGTATTCAAGCGCTTTTTGCTGGCCTTTAGTCAGATTAGTCATTGCCCCATTCTTTTTCCCAGTTTCCAGTTTGAGCATGTCCCGTACCACCGCCTCATGGAAAGAGTCAATGTTGTTGTGTGCGGTGTTGGGATTGAACCTGGATCTGGGTTTGAAGTTACTACAGCTTCTCCTGCCAGTTTCCAGGTCCAGCATATCCAAAAGTTCACGTTCTGATGCCCAATCCCTGTCACCCAATTCCAGTTCCCTCAGAGAGGCCAGGCCTTCAATATCCCCAATGGAGAGTAGGTTGGCTGGTGAGTTCGATGCGGCAGGGTCACTGCTGGCCATCGCCCCATCTCGCACCACCCTTAAGCCTTTGAGAGTGTGTAGTTTCAAATGTTTAAGTTTTCTAGCAAATAGGAAAACATCAATGCGAGTGCGGGGGTAGTCAAAGGTATTAGTGGGGCAAAAAGAGAGACCTAGCTCCAAAAGAGACTGCTCATCTGGTGTGAGGTTATGAGAGGAAAGATTGATAACAGTGAAAGTAGGCTCACCCATTATTTGTTCCTCTTGCTGAACCGGACTCCCTTCCCAAGCAGTTTCTCTGTTTCCTTTGCCTCCTCCGCCTCTCCGGCTCTTCCTCTGGCGTTGCTTTCTCCTTTTTCTTTTTCTTTTGGGGGTTTCCGCTTTGGTCCCTGGCTTTGCCGTAAAAAACGGTATTCCTCCAGGGTGGTAAAAGGAGCGATGCCACTGCCAGAGGGTGTTTGCCTCTCATCCAGGTCTGAGATATCAGAACTTGATTCTCAGGTTGCTGCTTCTTGCTGCCTCAGAGCATATGTGCGTCTGAACTCCTTCCTGGCGCCATCATACTTTCTGCCAAAAGTAAGTATTCGACCTGAGGCGTAGTCATTTTTGTCCCTTGTGAATTTCCATTTCTTTTTTGTTTTTATTTCTTCCTCATATTTGGTGAGTCTGCCTTCCAGTTCTTTGTAGAATGCATGTATCTCCTCTTGTTTAGGGTGTTTATCAAGAATATCTTGTAAGTTTTTGAGGTCCGTTATCACCTGCTCCAGTTCTATAGCAGCATATTTGGATAAGAGGCCCAGCATTTGTTTGCAGGTGGAGGCCATCAGGGCTGACCACTCTTCTAGAAGTTTCTGGTGTGGGTCCTGGTAGGTAGGTGTAATGAGTATGCGGCGCCCCCGCGGTACTCTTCCCACCTCGATATAGTTGTCCAGGGAGATCACCTCCCAGCTGCGGTTGATCTCTTTCTTCCGCAGCCTCTCATAGGCCCCCAAAGTCTGTTTTAGGGAAGTACTCTCTGTGTGAGTGCCCGCAACACTGGAGCTGCTGGATTGCCCCCCAACCGCCTCTTCCTCATTAAAAAGGTCTTTTGCAGCACCCAGTCTTTTGCGAATAGCTTCGCACATGGTAACAGTCCCCTCGTGTCTTTCTCACACTAGCAAATGCCTCCAGATGCAAAGCGGAAACTTTTTCTCCGGGCTGGTATTTTTCCCGTGAAACTCAATGTAGTTATCCCACGAAATGAAGAACGTGCTGGTTCAGGGAACCGGGGACACAATACTTGCCGTCAGACGTGTAGATGGTATCACGATCGGAGCGGGACCTCTGCCTTGTTTACGATTACTTCTGTTGCCGGATACACTGTATCAGCATGCCACGGGCCGTCACTCGTCTCCTGCAGAAGAAACTGTGTGGCCAGGCCGCCGTGCAATGTCAGTGCAAGTCGGGTGCTTAAATCCGGATGAGGTTGAGAAACAGGCGGCGGGAATCGGAGATCAGATACCTCCGCGAGAAAAGTTTTCTGCTTTTTCCGATTACATCCACCACACGAGGCCGGTGCTGGGCGGACGGGCGCAGAACCCATCAAACTTGCTTGAGTATCCTTGCCAACGCAGCAACGCCGCGCCGCAAAGAAAGGTGCCCGCACTCCAAGTAAGTCCAAAGGATTTTATTCAGGTAGCTGACGCGTTTCGACCAGGAGGTCTTTGTCAAAACTGGGGATCATACATAGTGGCATTGTATTAATAGCATACAGTGAGACACAGTGGAGGGAAAATTAAATAAACATGGGAAAAAGACTTTGGGCATTTAACAGAAAAATGCCAACTCATCAGTCACAAAGAAAAAAGACTATACAAGTCAAAAAACTTTAAAAGAAAGTGAAAATGATTTTGTCACAAATTAGATAAAAGGGTGCCTCACCCTAACAGACAAATATATAAACATATATGGATGTATATGCACTGTGAAAAATGTGAAAAAGTATATATACAGTAAAAGGGAATTGCAAGTGCACATGAAGAAAATCTTTTTCAACATTGTCCCTTCCTTCGCCCGGAGTGAAAGTTACCCCAAAGAAATCATATTATTAACATTTCCTACTGATTCATGGTCCAGTGACCATATGTGTTGGGTGGAATCTTGTGCGAGAGATAGAGAGAAGATTTGAGAAAGAAGAAGAAGAAAGAAAGGGTTTAGGTGAGAGGGCGAAAAGTGTTAGAGAGGAGAATGTAGAGAAAGGAGGAAGGATTCACATCCTGGTGGATATATCACCAAGGCAGGAGAGAGGGAAAAGACAGACAATCTTAAAGATGGAGTGAGATGCAGTAGTGCTCAGTCTATCCGGGGAGACAGAAGGGAGATGGCATTATCCCAGATGAACGTGAAGCTCCTCATCCTGGTTCAAACCTCCCGGGTACTTGGTGTTGAGACTGATTATGTATTTCGACTCAAGCCTTCTGAGTGCACGTTCCCTGTCTCCACCCCGACTCTTCATAGGAATCCTGTCAATGCAAAAATATGAGATTTTTAGGTTCTCAGTTTTGGTGGAGCCATGCACAGTGTTGCAATGTCTAGCCATGGGATAGGTTGTATCATTGTTTCTAATGGCTCTCAAGTGCTCCAGCACTCCTTTATTGACTGGAAAGATTGTGCTACCCACGTACCTCAAGCCGCACACACATATCAAAACATATACCACAAATTCTGTGTTGCAGTTGATGAAGGATCGTATTTTGTGTTGCTTGCCATTGGGTAGGAGTACTGTCTTAACATTAGTACTATTGGTGCATGCCTTGCATTTTCCACACTTGTGGAATCCTGGGAGTTCCCTCAACCAGGTGCTGCTGTGTTTCTGACTGGGTTCCATGAGGCTGTGGACCAGCATATCCCTCAGCGAGTTGCTTCTACGATATGTAATATTGGCGCTTGGGGTAACCAATTTGCCAATGACCGGGTCCAGTTTAACTAAGTGCCAGTGTCTCCTAATGATTGTCTGGACCTTGGCACAATCTGAATTGTAGGTAGTGATTAGTCTGATCACTGGTTGAGTGTCCTCCCTGGGTCTAGCTTTTAGTAGGGTTTCTCTCCTTACTCCATGTACCTTCCTTCTGGCCTCATCCACTACTTTGTGAGTGTACCCTCTCTGTAGGAACCTGTCTACCATAACATCTTCTTCTCTTGTGTACGCTTCCTGTGTGCTGCAGTTACGCCTGGCTCTAAGGAGTTCCCCATACAGGATACTGTTCTTCAGCTTAGGTGGATGATGGCTTTTGGCGTGAAGGATGCTATTCCCGGCTGTTGCTTTCCTGTAGAGGCTGGTCTCAATAGTGTCATTAAGTACCTCTGCACTTACATCAAGAAAGTCTAATATGCTGTTGCTGGTGGTGCTCGTGAACCTTAAGTTCAGCTCATTGTTGGAGATAGCCAGGAGGAATTCGTCTAGGGTATTCTGGGGACCATCCCAAATTAAAAAGATGTCATCAATGTATCTGGTCCAAAGGACCAGATACTTGGTGTATTCTGCAAAGGTGTTCGCCCAGACAAATTCAGACTCCCACCACCCCATACAGATACAGGCGTAGCTCGGCACAAAGCAGCTGCCCATGGCAGTCCCGGACAGTTGCCTGTACCACTGCTGGCAATGTAGGAAATAGTTAGTTTTTTAGGCAGAAAAGGACCATTTCCAGAAGCATATTGGTGTGATCGAATGTAATTATAGGTCTGTCCCTAAAATAATGTTTGCACGCTGTGATGCCTAAATCATGTTTGATACAGGTGTATAAAGACACCACATCCACAGTGGCCATGATGTAACTCGATTGCCAGGGAATGCCCGTGACCTTGGATATAAAATCCATACTATCACGGCAGTATGAGGGCAGGTTACACACATAGGGAAACAAAAAATGATCTAGGAAGATCAAGGTGTTTTCAAGGAGACTGTCATTGGCAAAGATGATTATATATATATAATTTAATGAATGAATTAATATGTTTATTGTTTAGTTAATTAAAACTTACAATATGACACAATTAAAACACATCATACATAAATATCATTTAAAAAAGATAATCTTAAAATGCAGTTAAAAACCTTCATAATATATTCGAAGCTTCAGGGTAGAGACTGATTTTAAAGACACCAATCTACAGTAATTTAATTTCATAGATATTATTGCGTTTTTTAGGCCCTTACGCCTAAGGTAACCAATTTATACTGATATTAGTTAAACCATTCGTCATTTTGGGCAGAATAGTCAATAAAGTGCCACGTGCCCTGCTGGATTCCTCTATTGTCCGAATACTATTTAATAGTCATGGGTTAAACCAATGTAATTAGTGCATGCACTCATACTAATTTTGAGGGCAGCAATCTTCAGTTGTTGCATTTCATTAGCCTTGTTACCCGTGGTTCAATACCATTGCACCTAGAGTTAGGTACTGACCCTGGTGATAAGTGAACAAGGATTTAATTTATCCCAAAAATTAAAGTACAGCGTGCCTTTTATAAAAATCTTTTTTCATCTTAATACAATATGCTATATACTATATATATATATATATATATATATATATATATATATATATATATATTTATATATATTTAGTATATAGCATTAAGATGAAAAATTAGTTTATAAAAGGCACGCTCCACTTTAATATATATATATATATATATGGGGGCCTGCTTCTCCGCCAGCTATGCATGCTTGCATGCTGGTTGGTGGGAGGAGCAGGTCCTTAAAAGCAAGCACCGCTTTGAGTATTGCAACCATGTGCTACAATGGCTGAGATATATAGATGATGTTTTTATTGTGTGGAGAGGAGATGAAAAGAGTGCCATGGATTTTATCAACATCATTAATGTAAATACTGCCAATCTTAAATTTACTTCTCAGATCAGTAAGCAAGGCGTTGATTTTTTAGATGTTAAAATCTATATAAAAGATGGTCAAAAAGCTACCACGTTACATAGGAAAATCACTGCTGGAAATACTACACTCCATGCCAGCAGTGCACACCCGAAACATCTGATTAAAAACATTCCTTTTGGTGAGCTTTTACGCCTGAAAAGGATCTGCAGTACAGAGGAGGATCTTACTATATGTACACAACAGGCTCTAGATAGATTTAAAATGAGAGGCTATAGTGAGTCCATTCTGAAAGAGGCAGTGAGAAAAGTCAACGAGAAATCTAGGGATTCTCTGTTCTCCAACGATAACATTGTAGAAATATCTGACTGTATGGAAAATGCCCCAAGATTGATAACCTCTTTTAATAGACAGGAAAGAATGATCAGGTCAATAGTAAGACGCGATTGGCCAATAATTATGACGGATGGGGTATTAGCTCCAAGCCTCCCTGCACAACCTACCATAACTTACAGAAAGGGTCCGTCAATGAGAACACAAATTGTCAAAACCAATCCTGAGCTAGCTACAGCTAAGATGTGGTTACAACCTAAGCAAGGGTTCACAAAATGTTCTTCTTGCAGAGCATGTAGGTTTGGTGAGAACACCACATGTTTTTCAAATCCTTTTAGTCCAGAAAAGATTTCAATCAAAGGTTGTTTTAATTGCAAAACAGAGTTTGCAGTTTATGTCTTGACGTGCACCTGTGGCTTGAGATATGTGGGTAGTACTAAGCTGCAGGTGCACGTCAGAATCTTACAACATCTGCGAGCTATCGTCAATAATGATTCTACTTACCCGGTGGCTCGCCATTTTAGGCAAACACATAATAATGACCTGAGCTGTTTGAAATATTTTGTGGTAGCTGCTATCCCTAAGCTCCGAAGAGGAGGAGATAGGGAAAGGATGTTAAGGCAATTAGAGTCCAAAATGATTGTTGAGTTGGATAGTAAATTTCCCAACGGACTCAATAACACTGAGGACCTATACCACTTTTTATAATATTGGTATCCCTGTATAGATATGAGATTTTGCCACACTAATTTGAATTTGAATTGACATTTGAAATTACTAGGACGCTGAAATATATATATATATATTTTTATACTGCACATAACTCTCTTCCCCCCTTTGGGGTTGATATTATGAAATCTTTTTGTTATTTATGAATGTTTTCACAAGTGTGTTTTATGAATTTTTTAAACACATGCACTTTAGGTGGTCAATTTTGACCAAAGGTTACACTTTTGGCACACTGTGCTTTTTTGCAATTATGCATAGTTTGCACATCGTACATAATCCGCCTCAATAATGCATTTAAGCAGGAAAGTTATGAGGATGGGGGTCCATAGCCCGACAGCATCATTTTGCACAGTGAACATTTTTACTAGTTCAAAGCGATTTTTTGCACAGTTCTTGACTCATGATTTTAGTAGTTTCAGGTTTTATTTATATTTGAATGGAACATGTTTATTACTATTTTATGTATGGAGCTAAACATACTTAGAATAAGTGCGATCATGGTACACATCTATGTTTTTTATTCAGCATCCAAATTGATTGTTGGGTAATTTATGAATCGCTAACAATTGATGAACAATGTGCAACAAATTTGAAAATGTATGTTTAATGAAATTAATATTTACAAGAGTACATCGTGCCATGTATTAACAGAAAGAAAGCAGACTAACTATTGTGCAAAATGTGGTGCTAGTGTGTCTTCTATGTTTATTTACCACGTGGTTACAATGGAAACAGCATATGTATATAAAAAAGATGGCGAACTGCGTTTGTTGATATGTGAGCAAGGACATGAGTTGTCCAAAACGCGTCATTCTTGAGGAATAAAAATCAATGCCATATATTTGCTGGGCTCGTGTTTCTCTGTTCACCTGAAACGGAAGTGCAGAGAACGGTGGTGTGTTTTGAGATATATATATATATATTTGAATAAACCTTGTATTTCTGAAATCTCCCCGTGTCGGTGTCCGATTTTTGCATGGAGAATCGGATGTGGTGTTCATATATATATATATATATATATATATATATATATATATATATATATATATATATAAACAAAACACACCGTCTCCGCACTTCCCCGCGCTGCCAGGCGAACAGAGACAACACGAATCCCAGGTAATTGGCACTGATGAAATTTATTCACAGAGCTGCAATCTGACGCGTTTCAGACAGAATGTCCTTGCTCACAGATAGTCAGATACGGCCCGCCATGTTTTTAAGTTGGCGCGTTTTAAGTTGGGGGATTAAGTCCCCTTGAATCATGAGGGTCCCTGGGGCCAACTAGCCCACCAGGAACCTCCAGTATGCGCCAGGGGGCTGCGTTGCAGAGACGTGTACAGAGGCCACAACCCTTTTACACCTCTCTGCAACACAGCTCTGTGGCGCTTTCTGGACGTACCTGTTGGGCTAGTTGGCCTCAGGACCCTCAGGATTGAAGGGGATTTAATTCCTCATCTTAAAACGCGCCACTGGGCCTGTTTGCACACATGTCACCTGAAGCCCCGCCCCTCCCTTCACCACTGTGCAAACGCGCCCGTGGCGCGTTTTAAGTTGGGGGATTAAGTCCCCTTGAATCCTGAGGGTCCCTGGAGTCCAACTAGCCCACCATGTACTTCCAAAAGCGCCACAGAGCTGCGTTGCAGAGAGGTGTAAAAGGGGCGTGGCCTCTGTACACCTCTCTGCAACGCAGCCCCTGGCGCATACTGGAGGTTCCTGGTGGGCTAGTTGGCCCCAGGGACCCCCAGTATTCAAGGGGAACTACTCCCCTTCTCAAAACGCGCCAGGGGCGCGCTTGCAGACTGCTGCAGGGAGGGGGCGGGGCCTCCGGCACAATGCCAGTCTTTTTTTTTTTTTTATTGGGAGAGGGGCTGCGTGGCCACCCTTCCCTCAGCCACTTTTGCCCGGGGACCCCATCCCCGGGGCCTGAGGAGTTGGTTTTTTTTTAATAAATTTAAAAAACGGGAAGGGGCCGCGTGGCCCCCTTCCCTGGGCCTGTATTGGCCCCGGGGACCCCATCCCCGGGCAAGCCCTCTTTTTTTATTAAAAATTTGGAGGGGGCTGCGTGGCCCCCTCCACAGGCCATTTAAGGCCCGGGGACCCCATCCCTCGGGCCGGCCTTTAAATATTTTTTTTATTTTTTTTAGGGAGGGGGGCTGCGTTGCCCTCCCTAGCCACTTATGGCCCCGGGACCCCATCCCCAGGGCCTGGCCTCGTTGGGGACTGTGGGGGTCCCCAAACCCCCACAGTCCCGCCGGCTCCCGTGTCCTACGGGAGCCGGCATTGCTTTCACATGGGGAGCAGCTAAGATGCTGCTCCCCATGTGGAAAGCAATTGCTTTGGATATTGGAAGCGAGAGCAGGTTTCCTGCTCTCGCCTAATATCCAAAGCAAGTTTGCAATGACAGGACGGGAGCCGCGAGGCTCCCGTCCTGTCATTGCAAACAGCAGTGTCCCGGGGTAGGCACCCGGGACACTGCAGGAGCCGGCCCTGGGGGTGGCGGACCCCAGGGCCATCACTGGCTCCAGGAGGGAGCCGCGCGGCCCCCTCCCATCCAGTGCACAGCCCCGGGGAGGTGGTGGTCCTCGGGGCTTTGGGTCCGTAACGGACCCCCATATTCAAATCTTTAGTGCCCCGGGAGGTGGCAGTCCCGGGGCGTGTGGGGGGCTGGAGTCCCCACACAGGTCAAAAACATTTTTAAAAAAGAAGCCCCGGGGGTGGCGGTCCCCGGGGCTGCGGGAGGCCAAGAGCCCTCCCGCACCATTATGTTTTTAAAGCCCCGGGGGTGGCGGTCCCCGTGGCTTGGGGGCCTTAGAGGCCCCCACATTAAACCTAAACCCCCACCATGCCCCCGGGACTTGGCCCACCCGGGGGCAATTAACTAACAAGCGCGGAGACCGCGCTTCGATTTTTGCTCGGCGGGATCCGCGCACCCTGAGCGCATCCCGCCGTTTTTTTTTTTTAAATGCTTTTTCTGCCCAGAGGGTCCTTGTGGGACCCCTGAGCAGACCTAGGGGTGAGGGTGTTTCTACCCTGCCCCCTTTGTGCGTTTGCGCACTTGTTTCCTCTGGGGTTTTTTCTAATCGGCAGGATCCGCGCACCCTGAGCGCATCCTGCCGATTTAAAAAAAAATTAAAATGCTTTTTTCTGCCCAGGGGGTCCTTGTGGGACCCCCTGAGCAGCCCTAGGGGGTCAGGGTGTTTCTACCCTGCCCCTTTGTGCGTTTTGCACACTTGTTTTTGTGCCTCGGTTCTACCGAGGGACAAAATGACTGCCAACATTTCCTGGTTTGGAGTGTTGACAGCCAGCTGACAGCCAATTAGCATGCAGCTCGTGATCGGGACGGTGCATGCAGGTTGCGCTGAGGGTGCAGCGGATCCGACGCGGCCATAGATATATATGTGATTTTACTTGTGAATTTCTCAGGAACTACTGAACGGATTTACACCATTTTAGCAAAAGGCACCAGTCTGAACCAAGGGCTACCTCTTTGCCAAATTTGGTGTAATTCCGTTCAGCAGTTCGGGCTGTAGCTGCGACTAAAGGTTCCTATGGAAAAATGAATGGGAAAACGCGTTTTGGGACCCCCCTTTTTCTCGGCCCCCGCTTGACGTATCACCCCGAGACTTTCAGGGTAGGAGCGGAGCGGAGCGCCCAACAAGTTGGAAGCTTTCGCGAAGATTCGTCAACCGGCGCCAACGTTATTTCAAATAGAATGTCGCGGATTTCCTATGGATAATAGGTCCTAACTATAACTATCTACTGGCGACCGCCAGTAGATAATATATATATATATTACCTACTGGCGGTCGCCAGTAGGTAGTTATAGTTAGGACCTTGTTTCTATTCAAAAAGCGTTTTTTGTTTTCCCTATAACTTTGGCGTCGTTTGACGAACCTTCGCAAAATTTTCAAAACTAGTGGGGAGTTCCAGTCAGCTCCTGGTTTGAAAGTTTCGGGGTGATTCGTCAGCGGGGCCAGAAAAAGGGGGTCCCAAACGCGTTTTCCCCATGTAAATTTCCATTGGAAACTTTAGACAAAGCTACATCTCGAACTGCTGAACGGAATTACACCAAATTTGGCAAAATGGTAGGTCTTGGTTCAGAAAGAGCCCTTTTGTTAAATGGTGTAAATCCGTTCAGTAGTTCTTGAGATGTTAGAAAAAGAAAAATATCGATATCTGAGCACCGAGGAGGGTTCGCGAACCCTCCCGGGCACGAAGCTTCACTCTGATTGGCTGCCAACACGCCAAACCAGGAGTGTTGGCAGCCATCTTGTGACTCGGTAGAACCGAGTCACAAGAAAATAGTGAAAAAGAGGTTACAAAAGAAGAAAAGGGGGCAGGGTAGAAACACCCTGACCCCCTAGGCCTGCTCAGGGGGTCCAACAAGGACCCTCAGGGCAAAAAAAGCATTTTTTTTTTTAAACAGCAGAATTCGCATTGGGGTAGCAAATCCCGCCGAAAATTTTTAAAAAATGAAGCGCGGGCTTCAGCGCTTCATTTTAATGAGGCCCCCGGGTGGGCCAGGTCCTGGGGCAATGCCAAAAAGAAATAGCCCCAGGGACCGCCACCTCCCCAGGGCTATGCTAATTATGTGCAGGGGGCACGCGGCCCCCCTGCAGACCCGGGGACCGCCATCTCCCCAGGGCTTTTTATAAAATGAATGTGTGGGGGGCCCCACACTGCACCGGGGACCGCCACCTCCCTGGGGCTTTTTGAATTGTATGCGGGTGGCACATGGCCCCCCCACAGCCCCGGGGACCACCACCTCCCGGGGCTCTGTTTTAAAAAAAAAAAAAGAAGTGTGGGGGGCAAGAGCCCCCCACATGCCCCGGGGACCACCACCTCGCCGCGGCCCCCCTCCAGGAGCCTTTGATGGCCCTGGGGACCGCCACCCCCCAGGGCCGGCTCCTGCAATGTCCCGGGGTACCCACCCCCGGGACATTGCTGTTTGCTATGACAGGGCGGGAGCACGGCTCCCGCCCTGTCATAGCAAACTCTGCTTTGGTTTTTGGCAGCGAGAGCAGGAAACCTGCTCTTGCTTCAAAAAACCAAAGCAGGATAACTTTTGAGCAAGGAGAGCTGCATGTTAGCAGCTCCCCTTGCTCAAAAGCAATGCCGGCTCCCACAGGAGGCAGGGAGTCGGTGGGACCATGGGGGCATTGGGGCTCCCCCCATGGTCCCCAATGCAAAGGGCCAGCCCCAGGGGATGGGGTCCCTGGGGCCAGAAGTGGCCCTGGAGGGGGGCCACGCGGGCACCCTACCTTGTATTAAAAAAAATGAATGGCCGGGCCCTGGGGGATGGGGTCCCCGGGGCTTAATTCGGCCTGGGGAGGGGGGCCGCATGGCCCCCTCCCTGCAAAAATATATATAAAAAAAATAAACCATGCCAGGACTCGGGGGATGGGGTCTCCGGGGCCAATAGTGGCCCAGGGAAGGGGGCCACGCGGCCCCCTTCCCATTTTTTTTTTAAGAAAATGCTCAGGCCCCGGGGATGGGGTTCCCGGGGCCAAAAGTGGCCCAGGGAAGGGGGGACATGCAGCCCTCCTCCTATAAAGTAAAAATTAAAAAAAATTAAAAAAAGCAACTTGCCGGAGGCCCCGCCCCCTCCCTGCAGCACTCTGCAAACGCCCCCTCTGGCACGTTCTAAGTTGGGGGATTAAGTCCCCTTGAATACTGAGGGTCCCTGGGTGCCAACTAGCCCACCAGGTACCTCCAGTAAGCACCACTGAGCTGCGTTGCAGAGAGGTGGTCTGAGGCCACACCCCTTTTTACACCTCTCTACAATGCAGCTCTGTGGCGCTTACTCGAGGTACCTGGTGGGCTAGTTGTCCCCCAGGGACACTCAGGATTCAAGGGGACTTAATCCCCCAACTTACAATGCACAAGGGGGTGCATTTGCACAGTGGTGCAGGGAGGGGGCGGGGCCTAACATAACAAGTGTGCAAACGCATCCCAGGGAGGGGGCGGGGCCTGATATAACAAGTTAGCAATCCTGCTGTGTGGGACTTACTGGAGGTAATAAAAGGGGTAGTTGGCCCCCCAAGGTTGACGTTGGGGGCTAACTATCCCTCCTGTTACCTCCGCTAAATCCCACACAGTTGGATTGCTAAAA
Organism: Calotriton arnoldi; assembly: GCA_963921515.1. Taxonomy (NCBI): domain Eukaryota; kingdom Metazoa; phylum Chordata; class Amphibia; order Caudata; family Salamandridae; genus Calotriton; species Calotriton arnoldi. The sequence continues at coordinate 62,899 of CAWUFW010023271.1, forward strand.
GGTGTTTGAAGGCCACGCTCATCTTTCTCCACTACTCTGCAAACGCGACTGCTATGTTATAGTTAGAAATTTCATTTAAAAACCTTTGAAATTCACTAAAAAAACATAGGTTTCAGGGACGTTATAGTTAGAAATAAAAAACCTTTGAAATTCACTGAAAAAAACATAGGTTTCAGGCACGTTGTAGTGAGAAATTAGCATTTAAAAACCTTAGAAATTCACAGAAAAAATCATAGGTTTCAGGGACGTTATAGTTAGTTGGACATTTCACTAGTACAAAACCAGAGAAATTCAGCCGTTATAGTTAGTAGAGCTAACTATAACTCGCACCCCCACAATGCTCAGCTGATGACGTCACATATTACATCACTCATGACATGGTCAGTGACATCACTGATGATATCTCAAATGACATCACTGATGACATCACTGATGACATCATCCTTGTGATAATCTGAAGCACTTCCTCACACCCTAATATAACCTTTGATACACGCACTCTAAAATACAGACTACCATTTTTGAAACCATAGAAACACCAATACCAGTTACTACATACACACTCACTGATTCTTAGGTCTACACACACATCCACTCATTCACCCATACAGTAACTCATACATGCAGTCACTCATCAATACAGCCACTATCATATGCACTCATACACCTATACATACAGTCACACTCCTACTAAATCATCTATTCAGACACTTACATACCCACTCATTCTTCAATACACCTTGGCATATATATATATAAAACATATTTAAACTTTAAAGAAACACACATTCACTGGATGATGTCATCAGTGATGTCAGCAGTGATGTCATTTGAGATGTCATCAGTGATGTCACTGACCATGTCATGAGTGCTGTAATATGTGACGTCATCAGCAGTGCATTGCGGGGGCATGAGTTATAGTTAGCTCTACTAACTATAACGGACGAATTTCTCTGGTTTTGTACGAGTGAAATTTCCAACTAACTATAACGTCCCTGAAACCTATGTTTTTTTTAGTGAATATATATATATATTTTTTTTCACCAAGAGAAATTACACCGCACTCCAGGAGTCTTCGTTTCTTAGTTTCTATTTAATGTGAAAGCACAATTATCACCACCGACGTTTCGACCAAGAAATGGTCTTGTTCACGGTATCGTGAGTCCATCCTCTGTTTCCTCTATTTATAGTTCAACCATCTTAGCCCATTATGAGGCATTATGGGACTAGTATTTATATGTAATCACAAGTCTTCTTTGTATCGCTGCGAAATGGTCGTTCATTGGGAGACTTACTGATGGAGCAAGGATTCGAGAAAATGAAACTTGCTCGTATGAATCCTCCATTAACTTTCATTAATCATTAAACTTGTAGAGGAGACGACACTAATATACACCAGACACACGGAAAAAAAAGCTTACGCATGCTTGAATTAAGGAGAAATAAAATGCAACGCGATTAAAACCCGCTCTAATTTGCGAAAACGCTTTGCGCATGTGCAAACCTGAATTACGCAGAAATAACATGACTAACTCGCTTTGAGAGGGAAAAACCTCACGCATGCGCAAGAAAGACCAACTCGCGGTCTTGAGGTACTGCATGCCTGGCATAGGCTTGCTTGATTTAAAAGAAAGCTGCTGTTATTAACGCTTTTGCCAGAATAATAATTACATGGGATAGAGTAGAAGTGGGCAGTGAACAGTGAGAATTACATGTTTAAGAAAATAATACCTGTTTATGATTCTTTTATTAATAGTGTGCATTCGGGCCTGCTAAACCATGACTGAAAGAGAAAATAGGGAAAGCTACGCATGCTCAATATGACCCGGTGACCGAGAGAGCTGAATGACTGCCAAGATTCAAGGACAGAAGAGATGGGAAAAGAAGAAGATGTATCGCTCATCTATGAAGCTTGCATTAAATAAATTACTACATTTGCAACAAAATATACATGGGAAAATAAAAATATATGAATGAGGCAAAGGGGAAGGGTTAGCAAACAATAGGTTTCACTAATAAAAATGAATACGTCAGCCTGGAGTGATGAAGACTCCCCTAACCCCGTCCAATCATATTCCGTATTTTAGTAAAATTTGCAACTCTTGAGGGTGGGACATGAAGAAATAAAGGCTATAACTAGAGTGACTTGAGAAAAAGTAAATTGAGAAGCTGCTAGAGAGAAGGAGAACTGCTGCTGCTGGGAGCTGAGCACAAGAGAACAGAGAGAGAGAGAGACGAGAGCAGACTCGAAAGAGTCAGATGACTGCCTGATTAGATTCGAAGATTGCGGAAGAATATCGAGGAGGGAGAGAGTGTCAGAGAGGGAATCGCCCTGGTGCGTCAGGTTTGTAGAGAAGTCTAGTAAGTATCAGTCCTGTCCTGATCCTATCCTTCAGTCTTTGTCTCCTGATCCTAAGTCAGGGGACCCCCACCAGTCCTTTGGCCAGAGGGGTGGTTTTCCAGTCATCTTTATTAGGTAAATGTCATTCTGTCCAAATTTGTATATTTCTTTGCAAATCTGTTATTATGTGCCTTTGTGTCTACATCTATCCACTCTTATGCATTTGATTTTGTTGAATGAGTTTGTGTAATTGAATGTATTATGTTATATGATTGTTCTCTCTCCCATTTAAGAAAGATGGAATTTGCACTGTGAATCTGTAAGTGATGAGCGTTCAACTTTATGACTGAAATTTAGATAAAACTTATAAATATTATTCAGAGTCTGTGGTTATTTCACTAAGAATTTTAGTTAAGATTTGTTAATATCACCATCAACCAACTCAACTAATGGTCCATCGACCAGAGGAAGAGTGTTGATTCGTGAAGATTAGTTAGACATTGAAATGGTACTGTAATTGATTTGTGGTTACAGAGAAATAACTAATCAGAACTTAAGTGAATTATAAAACTTGACACCCCAGCGGTTTTGGCCAGGGAGTGCGAATGAACATTTTTGGATAAATGCATATGGGCCCATTGAAATATTCCGTTTTTGTGTGAAATATCCAACCCTGGCCTTTTCGCGCTGGATCAGTTTTTCTGGTAGCAGAGTTATGGTTATTATTGATTAGTTTGGTGATTGTTGAATATTGATTATTGATTATATGTTCTTAACATGAAAATTTTGTGTCCTGTTCTATGTTGTCTGGAAGTACAGGTACAGAGATACCTGGGAATCCCAGGAATGGAATTTAGAAGAGTGTGGTAAGAAAATCACACTGCAGAAGGTTACTCGTCTGTTGTCATAATACCTAAAAGGTACGGAGGGCTGTAGGTGTTATATTAGGGACTATATCGTATAAGAGTCGAGAGTGAGTGATAGCAAAGGGCCCACCTGTGAAACTTTGGCCTTACCCGAAGGAGGAGTATCCCTAGAGGAGTAATAGGTCCTCCCTGAGCTTAAGTGAAGGGTAAACAGTGGTTTTTACTCGCAGTGTAGGGAAGTATTTTCTCTTTGAAGCAAGTGAATAAACTATCTTTGAATTAGCGGAGCAGACAGAGTAGCGCTGTTATATGTTGTTACTAACAGAAAAGTAAAAAGAAAAATCATAAAATACATTGTCGTATTACCTTGTGAAGGGAGGGTCAGTAGCAGGAGTCATACTGATGTTACAGAGAGCCGCGCTGGTATTGGTTGAGACAGCGGGCGTGTAACAAGTGCCGATTGCAAAGGGAGGGTCAGTAGTAGAAGTAATACTGATGTCATAAAAAGCCACACTGCCATTGGTCAGACAAGTGGGTGTGTTATAAGCTCTGATTGGTTGGCAGACAAGAGCTGTGCAGGTATTGGTTGTGGAAGAAAATACGTAGTGAGCTCCAATTGGACTGTTGGTGTGAGGCGCGCTGGTATAGGACAAGTGTGGGAAAAAAAGGATACGTAAGAATACGGAAGAGTTTCTAAGTTTTAGCTGCTGAAACAAATTAGTCACAGGGATCGGAAGAATGAAGCTAATTAATAAGATCTAAAATTTCTTTAAAAAAGATAAACGTGTAGTAACCAGAGAAGGAATTCTTATGCCACCTCCGAATACGCCTGCTTCGTTTATGATGATGAAACGAGGTTACCATACTTGTGTTTGGTTGGAAAATTGGGAGGAGTATATGAAAGGTGATAGTGTTTTAGCTTTCCCTGAACATGGTATGTTTAATGTGAGGATTCTTCAGAATTTGAGAAATCAAATGAATTCATTAGAACCTAGCCCTAGGTTAACGCAGTATGAAACTTTGGAGGAATGGGAAGTTGAGGCATTTGAACGAGAGAAATACAGAGGAGTTAGAAGAATAAATAGAGGATTTTTTCCAAGATATCCGTTGGATACTCGAGGAGATGAGATGAAAAGATAGAGAAGAGCTGTAGTAATGGAAGGCTTGTATCAGTATTGATGGCTGAGGATCAAGTAGGGAGTAAGTGTAAAGAAAAATTGAAACACATAGGTATGGCAGGAACAGAATGTGATGAAACTGATGATGAGTTATTAGAGGACATTTTGGTTAAAAGACCTCCACCTTATCAAGAAAATGCTGCAGAGGCAACTCCAAGTGCACCAATGTTTGGAACTCCATTAGTTCCATAGGTTTTATATGATCCAACAGTTACCCGAGTGTTACAGGAAAAGGAAAGGGATGCATTGAATAAGACAAAAGAAGAGATAATTCAGAAAATAAATCAGTTAGGTTTAAATGCTGAAGCATTGACAGTACCAGTAACAATAGTTCCGGTTATTCCATTATATGGGGATAAACGAGACATCCTGAGATTACAAACAGTGACAGTCCCACAAAATAATGTTAGACAAGAGGTAGTAATGTCAGAAGATCAAACCAGTGAAAGTGATTCGAATATCTCATTACTAGATCTCCCTAATCTTGAAACAGTGACTGAAATCCCGAAGAGAGGTTCACCAGTGAATAAAAGGAGAAAGGAACTGATTGTTACTCCAGTAGCAGGAAACTCTAAAGGATTTTCACCAGAAGATCTAGAGGAGTGGGCGAAAGGATTAGACAAGAAGAAACCCCAAACACCAAGTATAGATGTAGCCAAGTTGAAAGTGGATTTGGAAGAAATGATTATTGGTACTATATGCCCAGATAGATTAGGTACATACAGAGATGATGAATTGTTGTTTTGTGTAAAAGTATAACCTGGAGAGCAAAGAATCTGCATGAGAAAATAGTAGAAGTGGCTTCAGAATTTGGAAAGGATGTAGAAAAATCAAAATTATTGCAAAAACCATATAGGGCAGAATTTACTGAAAAGGATTTAGAACGTTTGAATGCGTCAGGAAGATGATTACAGATCAAATAATTAATGTATATTTTGAAGAAATTGGGAGATGCAGACCGATGGAGAGGTAGATGGACAAGGAAAAGGGATGAGGTAGCTACAAAGGAAACATCTGCATTCCCATTAAGAGAGACAGAACAGGTTGAAAGAGTGTATCCAATGAGAGAAGTTCCTGATGGTGGATATGTTCATGTTCCTTGGTCTAGACAGGATATTTTGTCTTTTACGAATGATTTTCCCAGATTAAGAGAGAAACCAGTTGAATGGTACAAGCAGGTAGAGAGATTTGTGAAAGTTTCAAAGGTATTATTGAAGGATTTGGATGGCCTGTTTGATATAGTGGTACCAACTGATTTGTGGACAGAATGTAAGATTACGGTTGATTGGCCAACTGAAGAGTATCCAAGAGATGCAAAGACAGGTGCACCTTCAGAAGATGTGATGAAAAAGTACCAGCAAGTGATTACTTTCTTGAAAGGGAAGATTCCTCCAAAAGAAACAGATTGGGTTAAAATAGATAGAACAACTCAAGAACCAAAGGAGTCAGTGCACGCGTATTATGAAAGGCTGTTCAAACAGTATAGTGGATTTGAAAATATTGGTAATAAGGATATGGGACATTTTGTGTACAGGTTTGTGTATGGACTGAGATCAGAAATTAGTCAGATGATTCAGCAACATATGCTTTGCTGGCAGAGTAAGCCCATTGAAGACATCTTGAAGTACGCGAAGTATTGTAGTGATGATATTGATGCAAAACACAAGAAACTGAAAGAAAAGATGATGTGGGCACAAGTGAAGTTGGCAGAACACCAAGAGGCAAGTACTGGTTCTCAAAATGATAACCAGTCAAATTATCAGAATCAGAATAGTCAAGGATGGAATGGAAATAAAGGAAAAGGGCGAATGAGTAGAGAAGAAGCGAAAAAGAAGTATCCTTGTCAAGCGTGTGGGAAGCATGGATATTGGAAGAATGAGTGTAGAAATGTTCAACAGAATAATGGGGTAAATCAAAATTTAAATCCACAGATGCAGAATGAGGTGATTGTGAACCAGCAGCAACAGCAACAGGTAGTTACTCCACAGTTACAGGTGCCACAAGCCCATATGCCCAACTATGTGAAGGCTCAAGTGCAGAGATACAGTGTGAACACCGGATTTCGTGGGGAGAGTGGTAAGAATACACAGACGGTTCAACAATATTGGATGCAAAGTAATGAGAGTGATTCAGATGTTTCTCAATGACGGTGCCTGAGGGGGAAGGAAGAATGCGTGCTTGGCGCATCCTTGGTGGTAGATCAGTCAGGTCCATTTGTTGATGGACAAGTGGAAGGTAATGACATCACTTTCCTAGTGGATACTGGTGCTACCTGTTCTACTGTGAGAGCAGCAGAAATTCCAAACCTACCCCTCTCGGGAGAAACTATCCAAGTTGTAGGAGTCTCAAATAAGCAAATAAAAACCCCAGTTACTAAACCAATAGAAGTGAATATCGGAAACTTCAAAGACATGCATTGGTTTGTGGTGTGTGATTAAGCCCAGTTAACTTGTTAGGGAGGGATTTGCTGTATAAAATGAACTGTACCATCTATTGTACACCTGATGGTATTGCTTTCCAAACACCTGATGAAGATATCGCTTTCAAAATGATGCTAGCAAAACAAGGAACAGAAGTGGATGAGATGTTTTTACTTCTGACTGAAAGCAGTCTGCCTGATGAGCTGAGAGACACAGTGAGATCAGATGTGTGGGATTTTTAGGGAAAAGAAATTGGTCTGATGGCAAATGTAGACCCAATTAAAATAATGGTGAAAGAAGGTGCGATTTATCCAAACACACGACAGTACAAAATGAGTCCAGAAGTAAAAGCAGGAGTTGCTCCAGTAATTGATCAAATGATTGAAACCTCGAGATGCAAAGCTTCGCATGTGCAGATTCAAAGATGCAAACCCCTATATGTATGACCATAAAGATTCAGACCAATGGAGGTACACAGGCCCTGAGATCTACAGACCCCGAGAGGTGCGGCTCCTTTAAGGTGAAGACCCTCATGGTAAAATACGATAGATGCACAGACCCTAAATGATGCAAAAACCCTTAGAGGCACAAACTCTCAAAGGTGCATCATTCCACCACAGACCACCTTCGTCTCCCGGGTTGGGAGTTGCTGGAGAGCGTGGTTCCAAGTAATTCTATTATTGGTATTTATTTTATGCAGATGCTAGGATGCCTGGTTGTCATTTCTGCATCCTAAATTTCCCTTTCACATTGTTTTTCTGTTTATAGGGACATTTGATTGTTTTAAAACTTTTTACTATATTTTTTGAAGGGAACGCGTTTTTACACCATTGTATAAGTCCGGTTCACTGTAAGTACAAGTGCACGCGTCCGCCGGGGGACATCACATTTCACTTTTTTGTTTCTGTTTGAAACGCACCGCAGGATTAGAGAAAGGAGGCAGTCTGGTGCGGCGAGAGGATGAGACACAAACACGCTCCTCATTCCCGCTCGCGGCGCTACTCGTGAGGAAGTCACACCGGTATTTACCATTAACAAGCAGCAGGTCACAAGAGACACAGAGCGGCTGGCGGGACGGTCAGACTATGCATGCTTTCATGGACAGAGGTTTCAGTCCGGGGATTGGTACTGGTCACCAACACTTGGCTGCTGGTGACTTATGCCAGGTTTATTGTGCTTCACTATGTTTTATCACGACCTGTCCATACATTGAATGAAGGAGTGGGGGACACACACCGCTGATGCGCCAACGGGAAAAGAAAACCGGCTCCAGCCGGTGACAGAATGTTCGAGACCAGGGCGCCAAGGCACCGAGCCCGACAGCGCCGCGAGGCCTAACTGCGCAGCGCTATGCAAATGTCTGTTAACTAGAATAACGTGTACAGAACACAAATACAAAGAAAAATAGACAGCCTCCTCTACTGCCAAGTTCAGGGACACATTGCGTGAAGGTGGAAATGTTATTCTGTCCGGCTGCATCTGGGTGATACACTCTGCCAGGCCAAGAAAAGCACCGACGTATCGGAGACAGAGCAACACAACGTAAAAGAAAGATACAAACTGGTGTGTCACTGGTGTTGAGCGCGTATACTAACTCGAAAATCTCCGAGTTAATGCATGTTTTTTTCTGACAGCAGAGCTCGGAAACACAAAGAAGCAGTAACTGTCCTGTGTTTAGAGCTTTGCTGTCTGCAAAACATGCATTAACTCTGAGATGTTTCGAGCGAATGTTTGCGTTCAGAACGCCAAAAGAAGCGCAGAGGCCCTTTCTGCGCTGGCACAGCGCAGAGAACGCCACCATGATAAGGCCTCTTTCATCAGATAGTCTATAAAAAGTGAAGGAAGGGGGTGGGGTCACATGTTTCAGCATTTGGAGAAGACGATCTCCCTGTTGGTTTTCCTGTTCCCACCTGTCAGCGCCTGCAGGTGAACGCTGCATTCTGTACTCCCAGTTCGCAGAGTTTGCGAGACCAGGTCGAACGGTGGCATTGTGCCTTTAAAGAGCCGAAACAAAAGCAGCCCCCTCCCTTTCAGAAAGATTCGGCCCTGGCTGGGGCAATGCACCCCGGGCAGGATAAAGGCTCAGATGTGTGCTCGTGCATTAATATTGTTTGCCCTGTCACTGGTGTTACCGTACGGAGAATTCTAAGGACTGCAGGGCACAGAGTGGTGAGATGCCCCGCTGGGTGTGTGAGGGGGTGTCTGCATGACTCTCTCTTTCAGGAAGATTCACTACCCGGCGGCGACCTTTCACCCCAGGCAGACAGAGAGCCCCAGGTGTGTACAGGTATACTGTGATAAGGTCAGCCCCTGGTCTTACTGTACTGAGAGTCTGAGGCACCTGCCCTGGTGGGAGGGGGGCTGCCCCCCCATACACACATTTCAGGGAGAGACAGCCCTGGCTGCTACCGTCCACCCCAGGCAGAGAGCCCCGGGTGTATGCATTTGTGTGAATAATGTTATTGTGTGCTCTGTCCATGACATTACTGGAGTGAGGGCACAGAGTGGTTAAACACCGGCCAGTGCTCTGTGTGTGTGTGGGGGGGGGCTGTCAGGGGCCCCCGGACCTGCCCTGCAGCACACGGATTGCTGTATGGAAATGCTGAGATTAGCCCCGGATAAAGTGCAGGGAGCCCCTGGCAGGGCGGCATTGTCACCGCCGCGCTGGGTGAAGTACTCCAGGCACTCTCCAGTGACTCACCACAGGGCTCTGCACCACACACATCCCTTGGTGGTTCCCTCCCTCCCAGGGACACAAGGCTGTGATTTACCGACATCGTTTCAGCGACACTTCCCAGGACGACCGGGTTAAAACACCACATTGAGTGAGTATAACTAGAACGTTGTTATTTTCTTAATGTGTGTTTTTATATATTCAGTGTTAACATCTCTTTGCATATTTTAGATCAGTCTGCTGATAATTCAATAATGCCCCCAGGACCTGGCCCACCCGGGGGCTTAAATACAACGAAGCGCGGGAGCCTGCGCTTTGTTTTTTTTAATTTTCTCCTCCGGATTCGCGACCCCAGCACAAATTCTCCCGTTTAAAAAAAAAAAATGCTTTCTTTGGCCCTGGGGGTCCTTGTGGGACCCCCTGAGCAGGCCTAGGGGGTCAGGGTGTTTCTACCCTGCCCCCTTTTCTTGTTTTTTAACCTTTTTTTCACTGATTTCTTGTTACTCAGTTACCGAGTCAAAAGATGGCTGCCAACACTTCCTGGTTTGGAGTGTTGGCAGCCAATTAGAATGAAGCTCGTGCTCGGGAGGAGTCGCTACTCCTCCTTGGTGCTCAGATATCGAAACTTTTCTTTTTCTAATTTCTCTGGAACTACTGAACGGATTTACACCATTTAAAAAAAGGGCTCTTTCTGAACCAAGACCTACCTTTTTGCCAAATTTGGTGTAATTCCGTTAAGCAGTTCGGGCTGTAGCTTTGTCTAAAGTTCCTATGGAAATTAACATGGGGAAAATGTGTTTTGGACCCCCCTTTTTTCTCAGCCCCCGCTTCACGTATCACCCCGAAACGTTTAAGACAGGAGCTGACCGGAGCGCCCCATTAGTTTTGAAAAGTTCGCGAAGATTCGTCAAACGGCGCCAAAGATATTGGCAAAAGAATAAACGCTTTTTGAATAGAAACGAGGTCCTAACTATAACTACCTACTGACGACCGCCAGTAGGTAATATATATATATATATATAGTTAGAAATTAACATTTAAAAACTTTTGAAATTCACTGAAAAAACCACAGGTTCCAGGGACGTTATAGTTAGTTGGACATTTCACTCGTACGAAACTAGAGAAATTCGGCCGTTATAGTTAGTTGAGCTAACTATAACTCATGCCCCCGCAATGCACTGCTGATGACATCACATTTTACATCACTGATGACATGGTCAGTGACATCACTGATGACATCACTGATGACATCTCAAATGACATCACTGATGACATCACTGATGACATCATCCAGTGACTGTGTGTTTCTGTAAAGTTTAAATATGTTTTATATATATATAGGCCAGGGTATATTGAAGAATGAGTGGGTGTATGAGTGTCTGTGTGGATGATTTGTTGGATGCGTGACTGATTGTATAAGTGAGTGATTAAATGTGTCTTAGTGAATGTATGGGTGAGTGAATAATCTGTGTAAATGTGTGGATCAGTCTGTCAGTTGCTATGTAAGTGGCTGCATGGGTTGGTAAGTAGGTACATGAGTGTCTATATGGGTTATTGATTAGTTTTCTTAGTACCTGTATGGGTGCCTGAGTGTCTGTGTGCGTGGGTGAGAGGCTGTGTGACTCTCTGCATGGATGTATGACTGGGTGAATCCCTGGGTGTATACGTTTATGATTGCGTCTGTGAGGGACTGTATGGTTGAGTGAGTGTGCGTATGGCTTTTTTGGTGAGTGTATGGATGTCTCAGTAGTATATGGGTGAGTAACTGCATATGTGAAAGGCAGTATATGTGAGTGTTGGAGTATATAAGTGACTGTGTGAGTGAGTGAGTATGAGAGTGGCTATATGGGTGAGTGTGTGCTTCTGTGAGTGATTGTAGGTGAGAGTAAGTATGTGTTAGTATCTGTATGAATAAGTGAGGTGATGTGGGTATAACTGTATAGGTGACTAAATGGCAGTGTGATTGATTCCTTGGGTGAATCACTAGGTGTGTGACTAACTATGGGTGGGTGGCGGTGTGTGAGTGTCTGTATGAGTGTATGAGTGCATATATCAGTGGCTGCATTGATGAGTGACTGCGTGTATAAGTGACTGTATGAATGAGTGGATGTGTGTGTAGACCTATGAATCAGTGAGTGGGTATGTACTAAATGGAATTGGTGTGTCTATGGTTTCGAGATTGGTAGTCTATATTTTAGAGTAGGTGTATGAAAAGTTATATTAGGGTGTGAGGAGGTGCATCAGATATTAAGTAGATGATGTCATCAGTGATGTCATTTGAGATGTCATCAGTGATGTCACTGACCATGTCATGAGTGATGTAATATGTGATGTCACTAGCAGTGCATTGCGGGGGCGCGAGTTATAGTTAGCTCAACTAACTATAACTGCCGAATTTCTCTGGTTTTGTACGAGTGAAATGTCCAACTAACTATAATGTCCCTGAAACCTGTGGTTTTTTCAGTGAATTCAAAGGTTTTTTAAATGCTAATTTCTAACTATAACGTCCCTGAAACCTATGTTTTTTCAGTGAATTTGAAAGGTTTTTTAAATGCTAATTTCTAAGTATAACGTCCCTGAAACCTATGTTTTTTCAGTGAATTTGAAAGGTTTTTTAAATGCTAATTTCTAAGTATAATGTCCAAAAAATACTTTTTCTTAATTTTTACATTTTTATAAAAATAGTGTGATGTTTTCTCTTTTCTAAAATATGAATTTACATTTTCTTTTTTTTTTAAAGTGGATTCGCATACCAATCGTGTACCAGTCTAGGTGGGTGCGCGAATCCAAGAATTTTGACGCCATATTGGTTAAGTCGTGTACGATGCACGTTCGATATGCGAAGGGTGCGCGTTTCTCCGTCCCGCGTAATGTCACGTACGTATTTCCGGGGGTTGCGCCAGGTCCGCGAATCCACCGTAATTTTTTTTGTTTTAAAAGTATATGTATATAACTTTAATATGTATATTATACCAAGAGATTATTTAACATATTTGTAAATATCATATATTTGTAATTGTAATAAAGATATATTATTGTTAAATATATTGTTCAGAAATTGCTTCGGGTGCACACTGGTTGCGCGCCAGGTGTGCAAATCCCATGTGACTTCAAAAGAAACAATTTCATTGGTTAAGAAGCTTTTGATTCTAGAACTTGAAGGAACCCACCCATTTTTTTCATTCTTTCAAGTGCATCTCAGCAGACACACCTGTTGTCTTCTGCTCCTTTTCTTTGCCTTTTTTTGGTGTTTGTTTTTATTCATCTAAAAATGGCAGCTGGCAATGCACCTCAGCAACTTCCACCTGAAGAGGAAGAAGACTTGGAGGAACCCATCAAGACCAGGTACGAAAGTATCGTTTGGGCATTTTTCTCCATACCACCTGGGGAGAAAAAGGTGAATGCCCGTAAAGTGACCTGCACCATTTGGGAGAAGGTCCTTTCAAGAGGTTCAGAAAAGAAGTATTCTTGTGGGTTGTCATCCATGCTAAAGCATTTGCAAACAATGCACCCTCGGCCTCTCGCAAGAGAACAGCTTCGACGGGAACAACAGAAGCAGGCAACTGACGACAACGCTGCTGGACTAAGCACCTCATCTGCTTCTACAACAACTGGTACATCAAACATCATCCCTGACTTTGCCAGAGTGAAGCAGCATTGTGTGAAATGTAAAAAGGTCTTATGTTTTGGTGAGCAATCACTGGATACCATCCTGATTGCCATAAGGAACCACCACTGTTAATTTTTTGTATTTTTTTATGCAATGCCTTCCTAATTGCATAATATTTTGAACATTTTAACTGTTGGTTCTGTTTATGTATTTTTTTAATAAAAAAACACCCAAAAAATTCAAAACAGAGTTAAAAAACACAAAAAAGATATAAAACCAAACAAGAAGAAAACAAATGGTTCTTTTCAGAACCGCCTATTTGGTTAAAAATAGATAAATTTATAAGTGTACGAATTGTGGCAAGTGGAATATATGGACAAGTGTATGGGTAGTGCCTGGGTGATTGCAGAAGTTCATGTGTACTACCTGAGTGATTGCATGAGTACATGGGTAATGCCTCGGTGATTGTAAGAGTGCATGGGTAATGCCTAAGTGCATCAAGGAGTGCATTAGTAGTGCCTGTGTGATTGCATTAGTGCATAGGTAGTGTCTGGATGATTTTATAAGTGCATGGGTACTGGATGGATAATTATATGAGTACAGGGGTAGTGCTTGAGTTATTGGACAAGTACAAGAGTAGTGCCTGGGTGATTCAAGGAGTACATGGATAGTGCATGGCTGATTGGAGGAGTGCATGGGTAATGCCTAGGTGCATTGAGGAGTACATTAGTAGTGCCTGTGTGATTGCATAAGTGCATAGATAGTGTCTGGCTGATTTATAAGTGCATGGGTACTACCTGAGTAATTGAAAGACTGCAAGGGTAATACCTAGGTGATTACATGAGTGCAGGGTAAATGTCTGGGTCATTGGAGGAATACATAGGTAATTCCTAAGTGATTGCATGAGTGCAGGGGTAATATGTAGGTAATTGGAGGAGTGCATGACTAATGTCTGGCTGATTGCATCATTGCAAGAGTAATGTCTGGGTCGTTCTAGGACTGTAGTGGTAGTGCGTGAGTGTTAGAAAAAGTGTACAAGTAGTGTCTGGGTGATTTTTTAAGTGAATGGGTACTGGCTGGATGATTGAAGGAGTGCATGGATAGTGCCTGGGTGATTGCAGCAGTGCAAAACTACTGCCTGGGTTATTCTATAAGTGCATAGCTAGTGCCTGGTTGATTGCATGAGTGCAGGATTAATGTCTAGGTGGTTGCATGACTGTAGTGATAGTGCCTGGGTGATCGGAAAAGTATATAAGTAGTGCCTGGGTGATTTTATTTAGTGCATGGGTACTGGCTGGATGATTAGAGGAGTACATGGATGCTGTCTGGGTGATTGCAGCAGTGCAAGACTAGTGCCTTGGTTATTGTGTGTGTGCATAGCTAGTGCCTGGGTGATTGCATGAGTGCAAGATTTAATGTCTGGGTGGTTGCATGAGTGTAGTGGTAGTTCCTGGGTGATTGCAGAAGTGCAGAAGTAGTGCCTGGATTAATGTATGAGTGCATAGGAAGTACCTGGATGATTTTATAAGTGCATGGGTACTGCCTGACTGATTTAAGAACTGCATGGGTATTAGCTATGTGACTGCATGAGTGCAGGGTAAATGTCTGGGTCATTGGCAGAATGCATAGGTAATGCCTAAGTGATTGCATGAGTGCAGGGGTAATGTATAGATAATTAGGCGAGTGCATGGCTAATGCGCAAGTAATTGCATAAATGCAGAGGTAATGTCTGCGGGATTAGAGGAGTGCTTAGTTAATGCCTCAGTAATTCCATGAGTGTTGGGGTAATGTCTAGCTAATTGCATGAGTATACAGGTAGTGCCTGGGTGATTGCAGGAGTGCATAGGTAGTGCCTGAGTGATTTTATAACTTGAAGGGTTCTGGCTGGGTGATTGGAGGAGTACAGGAGCAATACCTGGGTGATTGGACGACTGCATAAATAGTGCCTGGGTGATTTTATAAGTGCATGTGTACTGCCTGAATGAATAGAGCATTGTATAGATACTGCCTGGATGATTGAAAGAGTGCAAGGGTAGTGTCTGGGTGATTGCATGAGTGCTGGGGTAATGTTTAGGGGATTGGAGAAGTGTATCGGTACTACCTGGGTGATCGGAAGAGTGTACGGGTAATGTGTAGCTGATTGCATGAGTGTACAGTTAGTGCCTGGGTGATTGGAGGAGTACATAGGTAGTGTCTGGGTGATATTATAACTGTATGGGTACAGCCTAGGTGATTGGTGAAGTGTGTAGATAGTGCATGGGTGATGGCAGGAGTGTGGGAATACTGCCTAACTGTAACAATGAGTTTAGGGTAGTGTTTGAAAAAATGGATGAGTGTAGTAAAGCCAACTGTAAACATTAGTTCATATTTTCATGCTTATTACATTATTTCATCTTACCGTCTTTATTAAAAAAGAATACAAAACTCAGTGAAACTATTTTACAGTAGTTTTGTTGTAAACTGAATTTAAAATCTTTTCAAACTTTAGTATTACTTTCTGTAAAAAAAAAGTAGAAAAACTGTTATTACATATAATATTATACTTTTAAGAACACAACATAATTTTACAATTACATAACATATTCAGTTTCCCTTTTTTGCTGTTCTCAGATTCTACTGAATTTCACCATACACAGGGGGATATTCTCAAGAACGTGTGTTAACTATCGCCAAAATCGCTTAATGCAACTTCTCACATCGCAGTCTATCGCGGGAAAATAACACTGTGTGAATGCAGTATTCACAACCCGGTGGCACCATGCGA